>JAYMSP010000267.1:0-62359 GCA_036897095.1 Plantago elongata | reverse complement strand
TCTAATCTATAATTATTCATTACCACGGAGCTAGTCTATTTTCTACTAATAACTATTAACTTGTAATGCACGTTTTACTGAAACAAGCACTTTTTTTAATAAGAGTTAACTCTTTTAAGAATACATTGTTGAAAGTCATTTTTGTATATACCATGAAAAGAAAGTCTACTACTACTATAGGATTGATTGTAGTACTAAATTTCTAAGAGTACGCAGTTCTTAGCTTATGAAATGTAAAAGTAAACCTGGAAAATATTAGATAGTAGACTGTAGTGTTTTAATGGTTACCAATTAGCAAAAATAAAACGACGCTGTATAGCGCTAATTGCATATTCCTTCTAGTGTACCCACGATACTTACTAAACTCCTTAATATACTTATAATATACTTAATAAATAGTTCTCTTTTCTATTTCCCCTCTATTACACATTCCCTGCTATATACGTCTAGATTGAATTATTAAAAAAGTACTAAGAGCACGTCACGTACCATTAAAGATTTTATCCTATACTTTATTTAAGCATACTACTTTATTTTTATTTACTACTTTCTTCTTGTCTTAGTCCTAAGCCCGCGACTATATGTCTACTTTCTAAAGTTTGTAGTATAACTAGTTATGAATTAGATGTAGTAAATTACTTTAAAAGAAGATAGACACATTATAACTCGGTTGTATTTTGTATATTCCAGATGTAAGAGATATTAGAGTAAGTATTCCTAGCATCCAAAACGCGTATTTAGCTTAGTTAAAGGAAACCTATAATATTACTTAAATGAAATCCTTCTTCCAATCTATACTTATAGCTTTTGTTGTTATCAAAGAAGTGTCCTTACAATCTTACCTGAAATCGAAATACTGTGGCCCTTTTCCTTGAGATTTTAGTTATTATAATTTAGGAACCTCTTACAATTAAAATAAAAGTGTGGTGTACTGAAGTAAAAACTTATTAAGCTCTAATTGATAGAACAGATATTATATCCAGGGTAAATTACTACAAGAAGTTGTACCCCTTACTTATAAGATTATATATAGAAGAAAATTTTCTCTATATTTTATGAAGGTTCTTTCTTAATATAAATTTTAAGAATTTCTAAGTCGTGTAATAGCGTGGGAGATACAAATACGAACTAAGTCGGGTCATAAGAACATTGCAGAGTATATCCATATAGCAAAGATAGGAATGTATATACGTCTACAAGCATTTTTAGATTTTTTATTATTTGTATTCTATAGTTTATACTTATAGTTATATAGTATCGTCATATATTTGGTAGTTCTGGGGTAGTCATTAGTTATAGCAGCGAGTAACTTTTTTTACAAAGTAATTTAGAAAAATACTTGTTTGTTCCGTACATTTCCATACAACAAAGGCGAACACGCTACTATTCCAAGACACTACATGTAAGCAATTTAAAGGTGAGAATAACTAAAAGTACTCCTTTTAATTATATATCTAATTCTCTTTTTAATACTTAGCCCATATTTTAGATTCCTTACTTAAAAAATGAGTGCGTGTCCCTCTTTGTTAATGAATTTTTGTTTTATTCCTATACTATATTATACTTATTTATATTCTAAATAGAGTTTCTAACCTAGGTTATCTGTTTTCCTTTATTTAATATACATGTCAAATCTATCCTTAGATAATGTACTTGGTGTATGAAATTCTTAAAATATACTTTTTTTCATTTCATAAATATTTCTTAAATCCCTTATACTTTATTATTAGTGACTCTCCATCTTACTTCCTTAATTAATATTTACTTTAGAAGTTATCCTACCTACTTCTAGCTTCTAGGAAATAGAATATAGCACTTTATTTATTTTTATAAGATCCGTTGTATTTTGTATTCCACCAAAAGTAAAGTTTACTCGTTTTACACAAATTTATAGGCCTAATTTCATTTAAGAGCTAAACAGAAAATTTGTAGTAATTGAAGGAATGTTTCTTGTGTTGTCTTTCCCTTGTATACTAAATAGATTATTAAGCTCCACCCACAGTAGAAAGGTATTTCTTGTTATAGATCTTATAATCACTAATGCCAAGGACGTAATAATTACTCTGATTACTACGGAGTAAGAAAAATACACAATATTAGAAGTAAATGTCAATTATATATATAAGTTTTCCTTTCCCTCTCTAGTTTTCTTGCCAACCGAGGTTTTCAGAAATCTATCTTATCTTTTTTAGTTATGCTTGGTAGAAAAGACACCCCTTAAGTATATTCTTAGTTTCTAATTGGAAGTTTACTAAGTAATTCTAATTATAGTAGTTTCATTTGCCAACTTAGTATATATATATAAATCAAGTGGCAAGATTCTATTCTTAAAGTAAGCTCTCAAGTTCTACATTAGATTATACCTTAATTAGTACCCCTCGAGCATTTAAGTATTAATCCTACATACTAGTATTAAGAAGTGTTATCACGAAAGTAGACCTTTATTATACTCCCAAGACTTTTTTATAATCGTAGAGTATGCTCTAATCTTGATAGTTACGAATCCTATGATACATTAATTAACTTTTAGAAAGAGAGAAACAAAAAAGTATAGTTGTATTAAAAAAAATGTAAGGATCTGCAAAAAAATAATCTAAGGGTAAGCATCTACCTGTCCAGTAGTAAGTCATATTAATGCTTGGAGTATGTACTATAAGTTTAGGTGCTCCTCGTAACTAAAATGATAAATAAAAGAGCTCTAGACTTGTAATGTAAAAGGTAATCGCATAAGATAGTTATATTTGTACACCTATTTATTGGTTGTACTAGGCTAGTAACGTAAATTATTAAGCAGAAGTAATAGCAAGCTAGAATCCATCTGAATAATTAAATAATTATAAGTTAAAACAAAATATATAATATCGCGAAAGGTTTAGGTTAAAGCAACGTAGCTGACTAATAGTTTCGTGAGATGTAGAAACTAATAGAAGAGAATAGAATGCCCTTACTTTAATAATTTAATTTTTATGCTTGTTATGATGAGACCCTATGAAAAAGGAAGTAGGAAATACATACTAACTTAAGTTATCTTTATAGGGAAACTTACTTAGCGTTGTAATTTATAATACGGCTACTTAATTTCAATGACTTTTCTATATACTACTCTCATTGCATACTTATTAGTACTTAAAGACCTATGAGTACTTTTCCATTATATTTCCCATAAGAAAAGCTTACCTCCATTTCTTTCATTTTAGACGTTTTCTCTATACTATATAAGATCTATAGAATATTGTACTTCCTTTATTTGTTGTTTGGTAAAATGCATATTATTGGTAAACAGAACTTTGCAATGAATCTATTATAAATGTGAAGTCATTAAGGTAAACTCCTCAGTAATAGAGAAGTTTGTTGTATAGCATAAAATATTCAATATTACTAGAATAATTATAATTATCTATACAGGGTTACTGGAGTTCATATTAGGTATTGTATAGAAGGCGCTCTTGGTTACTCTAGATAACTTATTTAAGAAAATTTCTTGACTAGAGAGCTCTTCTAGTTATATGAGGTAACTTCCTTAGACGTCCTAATTGAAAACACACACAGTTGTAGTCTACGTTTTCGATCTTTTTAAGCATTCTCAAATATTGTATTTATTAAAGTAATAACTTAGCTTTCCTTTATTTATGCTACTTGTTTTATTACCCCCGCAGCAATACTACCATTTACTAGTTATAAGTGATACTTATGTACTGTCTTTTCTCTAATTCTATGATTCTATTACGCTATTTCACTAGTACTTTGCATTAACAAGTTTAAAAAGGATAGATATGTTACTATTAATATCTTACTAAGATAGAAGAGAAATGAACTAAGAACTTCATTATAAATATTATACATAATTATTAAATAGATAGAAATAAAACATAATATAACTAACTACTAATAGATTCTTATAGTATAGAGTACTTGTCTTTCTTGTTTTGAAATTGCCCCCCTAGTTGTATCCTTTTGCATAAGTACACTAGCAAGTATTAAATGCTTTCCATTCTTCTTCTCGAGGGGTAAATATTCCTGCTCTGTATTATGCTAACTATAACTAAAGTAAAAAGTAAAGATTGTCAATTACTTATAAATTTGTGAGGATATTTACTCGGAAATTCATGGGGTTGGTAATCTCTTAACTGACGAATCTTATTCTTTACTAAATAAAGAACACATATACAATAAAACCTATTAAATAGAGATTCTAGGGAAAACTTTGTATGCAAAACTAAATCAACAATAAATTATACACAAAATGTACTAAACTACGAAAACACTTTACGCATAGTTAGAAGTACGCAGCATAAGTATAACAATTTACCTAAATAAATAAAAAGGAATTAATAAAGTACTAGCAGCATGTATATTTTTTTAGATCTCCCAAGTAAAGGAGTCTTAGGTATAGAACATAGATAGAAATATCGGAGGAAAACCCATCACAGAATTTACGGGACTTTAGACAACAAATACTCTTCGGACTTAGTTTAGAAAACACATTGAAAACAACCATAAATAAATGTTTAACTTTGATATAAAGAATATTTGAAGGTTAGATTTATAACTAAATTTTCTATAGAGTATGTATTGTATGCTGCGGCCAAAGTAAAGATTAAATTAGGTAAGTCTATATAGCTGTTCTTGCATATAGCCTTGTCCTTTTCAATCAACAGGTGCGAGCAATGTGCATTTGCTGTAACCAACGATGACGTCTTCTCCCTAGTTATAAACCATGAAAAATTATACGAAATTGGGGGATATACCTCTATACTTAAACATGAAATTACTCTGCTTAAGTACTAAGAAGGAAAGGAAATAAATGACCTAGCAAAATAAGGTAAAAGTACGACTAACTACACTGTATTTAATGTATTTTGATCTATACACCTACTTTGTATGTACTATATCACTATAGTAGAGAAATTTATAGGTGGTGCTTAAACTTGAATACCCTGCTGTAATTGCTCTTGTAGTTATAAATTAGATTAATACCAGATTTGAAGTGATACAGGCTTAAATAACTTAGTTTATTATATTATAATTAACCTATATTTAGTGATGTACCTTTTGTTATGTATTTACTAAGTTAAGGGGCTGACTCCGAATACGTAATGATTTCCAAGTAATACTAATTTCGTAAAAAAAAAGAAACTCGCATGTTTTTTAGTACTTCAAATATACGTCGAGTAATTCTAGTAATTTATAATACAAAGATCTACAAGTATACCTTAATTATAACCTTCTATGGAAGACTCTGCCCCAAGAATACAACTGTAACATATAATTGTCTTTCTTGTCTTACTTTTATATAATTATACTTTTAAGTATCATATATAATAGTATGAACTAGTACAGTATTGGGTAAGTAGACAAAACATGATAGAGCTGCTAGAGGAGTTATTAGAGGAGGTAAATAATAAGTGTACGTTAAAGTACCCCCAAGAGCCCAATACCTTAACAGTGTAACCCACTATTGATTTAACTGGTACCTATATCTCGAATAGGCTTCTAAGCGTTTCCTTAGAGAATTAATTATACATGAAATGCTTGCCTTAGGATATGATTATACAAATAAAAAATCACTACAGTAGTGATCTCTAAAATAGTGTGCTTCTGACTCTTTAGAAAGAACAATATTCCGCTGACACGTGAAGGGCTGGGTTACGCTCAAGACTCACGAGTTACCAAAATTACTTAGTTGAAGTGGAATGTAAATACTAAAAATTCTATTGAATTAGAGCTTGACATGTTATGTTGTAAAGTAAAAAATACCCAAGTTCGTAACATGAAGGACTGACTAGCAACATCCACCAATACACTTTGCCTAAAAGAACAGGTTATTTGGCTTCGCTAATATCTCTTATAAAGAGAGAATCTTGTTATAGTATACTCTATGCAAGTAACTTCCAGTAACACTTAGTGTATTTTAGTACTAACTAATTGCGTTTCCTATGAAATCTGTTTATGCCATAGCCCAGTATACTTAAGTACGTAATGATTTCTTGCATCTTTCACAATTCCTTTATTTACCCCAGTTAAATGTACTTGTTCCAAGAGTCTTATTAGATTCTCTAATTTATGAAATACACTTCCTAGTTGACTTGTACACTTATTCAATTCCACTTTAGAAATTATCTTGTATATAGATATAAGTTATTTGCCCTAAAAAAATACAAAGTACTAAATGATAGATTTTCTTAGAGTCTATTATATTTCGACATGGAAATGGATTCAAAGTAACTAAAAGAAAAGGTTCGTTTATGAAAAATAATGAAATAGAATCTTCACTTAATAACATGTTATGAAAGAGTCTAAAATAGAAATGCAAAGGACAGACAGAGCTGCTTGTCTAAGATATCTACTCATGATGATATCCACCCTTTTTTTTGGAATACTACCAACGCCTACACCTATACAGGATGCACCCTAGCCTAGAAATGCGCAATACCTTAGATTTATTCCTTGATTGTTTGTATTTATAGAGTAATGCTTAGTCTAATTCCTTATCATCTACTACTTGCATGTAACTGTTTCCCTACCAACTTTCTACTAAATTTTACTTAACTAACTTCATACCATAAAGAAGATGATTGAATCTATTATATACATTTATACTTTGCTTCTTTCTTAGAAATTCTTTCTAGTATAGAAGCGTACTACTTAATATCTATATTGATCTCTTAATATAGTATAGTTATTCTACTTATACATAATTTGATCTTGTAGTAAAGTTATAGCAGTACTTCACAAAAAAGAAAATTCAGCGAATAGAGTAGATCCCCAGAATACCCCATAGCATGCAACGCTTCCACAGTATTGTTTGTTATTTGTTAGTATTATAGTAACTTAATGTTATCTAGTTTATAATAATTGCACTAGTATAGCTTACAACATATCCCTTTAAGATTACTGAGGACTCATCCATTTATTAGTATGGATTCCCACCTTATAGTTAAGTAATCCTTGGATAGAATAACTTACTGAGTGTGTTGCACTACTCCCCCATAAGTTTAACAAAGTACCCTCCTCTTAGAAAGATATATCCCTGTATTCCTTAGTATACAAAAGCAGTAAGAACAGATAGACTGGCGAGTAACCCCGCCCCGTGGTTAGCGCCTTGCCTGTGAGAGAAAGAACCCAAGTACTCGTAAAGTTTTGCTGTGTAATGTTTTTACTAACTCATAAAAGAGGCCTGTATTTGTTACCGAAAAAGATTCTTACAAACAAAATCTTCCTTTATGAATAATTACATTGCTTATACACTTAGTAAAAGTCATCATTATAAGTTTAAGTTACCTAGAGACAATATATATATATTGTTTAATACTAGTTCTTATAGAATTCCTTCTGGCCATGTTCTTTTCATAGAATACTTTCATGCACAGTTTCTTTCATATAGATTATATATAGTGAGTAGTGCTTCTTCCGAGGCCTTTGTAAATATTAGGACAGTAAAATAAGTGTGAGTCTAGCCCACCCTACCATTATTCAGTAACGGGTTAGTTATCTACAATTTCCCTCATTGCAATGACTTTACTTTTCTCATGAGCAAGCCTGCCTAATGTTACTTAATCCTAGGGTTTTGGTACTCTAAAGAAAGTAAGTGGGTTTTTACATAGGATTTGCTTTAGCTTTTCTTCAATATATTCAATATAATAATATCTTTAAATATGCGATGCGCTTCTCCTTGATCTAAGACACCTGTAGTTCCCAATTCTTCTTTCTAATTTTTTCTAAGGAGAAAACTATTTACCTATTTTTCATTGTTGCTGCAAACACTCCCTTTTAGAATAAAATACAATTTTATATGTTTCATTTTATACGTTTTAGCAGGAAAATCCATCTTTTTTATGCTTTCCACAAAGAACAAAGAGTGTAGTCGCACGAATAAAATCACAACTGTGAATAGAGCATAAGTAGCAGAAGCATCTCCTAAATTGGCCCAACCGATTTATAAATTTCTGGAAAATAAGATTAATTAGTAAGAAGAAAATATACGTGCTTTAGATTTTTTTTATTTTCTACTCCTCTGAAGTAGCTATTAATATTAAATAAGTATTTATTTATATTGGCTTAGCTAGTCCTTTTTTTATTAACTATGAGTTTTTGTTAAGAAATGTTTAGGGAAATGGGAAAAGAAAGCCAAGAATTGAGTGAGAAAGGACTCCGCAAAAATACAACACAACATACCGTATTACCGCCGATAGCTAAAAGCAAATTACAAAAAATGGCTACTTATTTTTATTTTACATGAAACTAGGCGTTGCACCAATGAAAGACTAGAAATTTCTAATTAAAAGAATGCAGTATATTTACAAAATGAAATGTACAATTAACAAAAAGATAAAGCCACCTTTATCAGAGAAATAACTTCGAAGAAAACAATACTAGTAGGTAATATCTTTTCCTATAGACTTTATTACTACTTTTATTCCAAGTTCTGAGAATGCATTATCCGGAATACTAAGTCGAAAAGGTTGAAGCAACTGGCAGAAGATAACTTCATAAAGAAAGAATAAGAAAAATAAAGAATGAGGCATGAATAAATAGAAAATCTACTACGACCCTTAAAACCCAAAGGCATCTACTATATTATTATTTAGCTTTATATTCACGTTATTATCCTACTATAAGTATAAGAAAGGGTAGAGTCAACATTTTCGATTTTTCTATACTATATAAATAATTTCTACGTAGGACATAAGAAAAGCATATTTACAAACATAACATATTAAAATAAGTAAGACATAGCATAAGAGATTCTTCTTTTCTCTTTCTCATAGATTGCATTTTACTACTGTTACTGTATTACTTTCTTAGATTCCTCCGTGCCTTTCATAAACTTCCCCCAGAGATATTACTTTTCTATTATACAATCAACAAAGATTCAAAGAGAAAAAGAAAACCTGAATTCTACCAAAGAATGTCCAAACTCTTTTTTAGATAGATAAGGGGGCTTAGTTTAAGTTTAGGACCATACCTGTTCCTGTTTTTTTACTATACGAGGTATTTATTTCCTTGTAGAGTAGAACCTTGTTTGTATGTATACTTCTCTTCTAGTTTTTATTCGAGAGTTATTATTCCTATCTAGCTTTCATCTCTGCGGTGATGGTATTATATGAATCTTTTTCTATTTTAAACATAAGTCAGCTGTGATAACCAAAAACGATGGAGAATGGGAGTAAAAATACTTGTACGACTTAGGTTTGAACCATGTTATCTTGACGAAAATAATAGAGAAATAGATAGAGCTCGATTTAACATTTAACACCATTTATAATTACTTACGCCTTAACCCATACATAATTTGCTGCTATACTATAACAAAGAATTTCATAGCGATAATGATTGCTTGCCTACTTACCGGTGTTTTTTTAATGTCACCTACATAAAGTTGAATCCAAAAACTTAAGTTTTCCACTCTAATTTATTTTAGGAGAAATCCAGCAAAAGATCAAGGTAAGAACAAAGAATAGTGAATCTCGAGTATCTTTCAGGCTACACGCTTTTGGATTTTACATTACAGGAATTTGTACTTTTGCTCTCAGTCTACTTTGGATATTTTTCTATTAATTATCTTTCGAAGAACCATTCTCCTTTTTTCTACTTGGTGGATTTTTCCTCTTTCCTTTCTATACTTATAGTTCTAATTCCTGAATAGATTTACTATACATTGGCAGCTATTTTCTTCATTCCAAATCCCACAAGCATATAATAAATTGGCAACTAGGTTCTTATATAAAGTTTATCAAGTTTCAAACAACACTCCATTTTACTTTAGCTATTGACTTGCCATCTCTTTTGGTTAGTCTCTTATAGTCTGTCTTTTTCCTCCCCATTTCTTATTTGCTTTCTGTACTATACTCTTCGTAATTAATGTTAATTAATATTTTTTTCTTATTTAATTTAACTATATAATCTGCTTATCATTTTAAGTTAAGAGTTAAGTAGGCACGTATCGGATACAATCATACATACGTAAAAAGGTGAACTGTTTGACAGAATAATAGAATAACTGATGCATTGTGCGGATAAGATAATAGGGCAGATTGCATGGATTTTTATAAGAAAGAATAAGCTCATTTCAAAACCCAAACCATAACCAATTAAGAGGAAACCGAGAGCAAAGAAAGAGTAAGCCAAAGTGGATAAAGTATGAGCACCAATCACAGGAAATTGACTTCAGAAGGAGCAAGAATTGGAAAACGGTTTAGACAAAAATTATAGTGCACTTCTTCTATTGGATTCTCTTAGTCTATGAAAAGTGATATTCCTTATATATAGGTGTTCCTACCTACTACTTACTAATTGACTAATTAGTCGGGAGAGAAAGAAGCTTTCCAATTTCTATGCTATGAACTGAGTGAGGATATCCTTTAATAATAGAAAAATGCAATACCGTACATATAATATATAGATATAGAATGTGCTACTTATCCGTTTAGGAACAATGGAAGATCTAAAACTCGTAGCAAAGCCGAACCCGCTCTAATAAATAGAAAAGCGTGTCACTTTTACGTATGTTTCCTTGACAATGTTGTTGGTATGGTAGACGATTGTTTATTCGTATACAAGAGTAACTCTTGCAATCATGGCATATGTATAAGTGAAATCCTTTCGCCAACTGCTGATGTTTGGGCTATATTCCAATGCACCTTTGACTATGTAACCTATGTTTTTCAAAAGAGATTCTTACAATTTGAGAAAAGGCGTAGCTTCTCTAATTCTGTATAGTATTTTTTTATATTAATTATGTATGTGCCGTATAGCTAAGTATTATACTTATGCGCGGGAAAGCACCAATTCTCTCAATTCCTTGCAAGGTGCAAATATCTATCTACCCTACAAACAGGACTTTCTTTACATTTTTAAATTTATATAGAAGTTTAGAAACAACAAGTAGAAAAGAAGCATTATGAAACTCTATCTAATAGGGGTGGATACCAAGATGACTGAAAAGCAAGGCATAAATTTTGTCTAAATCGTACTATTATTACGTTTACGTTGGTAGCTGAATAAGTTGAGTTGTTGGAGGAAACTCGCTTTATTTATATTTATCTTACCATTACCGAAATAATCTTATAAAACCTTTTCCTTGTTGTGTTGTCTATACTCTATATAATACTCGCTAAAAACTATATATATTATGATTTTTGAGAACCTATCCCTACTTACTCGACTAGGCACAATCGTACATTTTCGTGATCCTGTTATTAAAATTAAGACAACTTGTGGGTCAAAAACATAGACATCGCATTTTATTATATTCTTTATACATATCTTTAATATACATATACATTTTAGTTATTTTATTGAATTTCTTTATACAGCTTTTTTCCTTCTATTCTCCTTTTGGTTTGAAGTCCTACAGAGATACTCTATACAAAATAGATTACAAATGCGATAAATTTATCTCAGTAACGTGCAGAAAGAAGTATTGGTTTCTCCTCGAAGGAATAGTTTTTTGTTGTAATTCGTTATCTTCTTTTTCCATACAATTCGTTTAGATTCTGAGTCCTAGTTATAAGTTTTAAGCAAAAATGCTAAGTAAGGTATTATGTAACATATACCACCAACAGCCTTTACTTTCATATTAATAGGTGCCCTTTTTCTTTCTTCGAAGTTAAGTCCATACTTAAACGTGGTTATCCTTTTGGAAATTCTATTTATTGTGCCTGTTTGAGTTTGAAGGGGTGGGAGAAAAAAGAAATATATTCTTAAACAACTTATTAATAAAAGTGGAAAACAAGAAGAAACCTAGGTTGAAGAAAGACGCCCCAAAAAGATATCAAAACAACAAACAAGAGAAAGACAATTTACTGGCATATCGCAAGATTGTTTATAATTGGTTTTTAAAATAAAAGATAAGAGAATACCCCTTCTCAATTCTATTTTAGGCGAGGATAGAGGCTGCGCTGTCGTCTGTTGTTTGATTTCATTCTTCTAGGCTCCTTTTCTAAAAAATCAGTTTCAATCTTTTTTTCTGACTATATTGTGCTCTCCGATTAACTTTTTAAATGTTTTTCGACTAATACGGGAGTTAGGTTTTTTTCTCTTTTCAGTATTACGTTATGCTACAAGTTAAGTGCATAAGAATTATTAAGAACTACTATTCTTTAGCTCGGCAAGTAAAAGTTTCATCTGATTTTTAATTTGTGTATATCTTCCTTTTATTCCGTATTTCGTTTTGATAAAGGTAATCTCCCCAAACCTCGCAATACAAACTTATTATTATGCATTTTCACGACTTTATCCGGTGCACATATTTTTCTAAATTGTTGTTTGTTCTCTTCTGTGCGCTTAACTTTTTGGTAGATAGAAATGTAGGTAAGCAGATGTTAATACTCACAAATGATCTAGAATGAAAAAAGACTAAAGAGCATTTAATCGACTCTTATTTTTGATGAAATAAATAAAAGAAAGTATCCGCTTATATACACAAATTATTATACAAATTAGATAAATTCTCCCATTCCTTATTAGTTGATATTATAAATACACTGTTGTACCTTTCACCAAGACACGTCGTTACAGAACCAAAATCAAAATGCAGACCATGATACATACACAATACCTTACTAGGAGACATACCTTATTATAACCTCTAATAAGATACATTATATGTGATGAGACTCTCTTCTTGCAGAAACCTAGTAGTTTTTTTCGTGGAATTTATTTTTACAACTTTGGATTATGTGTCTATGCCTTTCAGGAAGAATTCTAATCGACTTTGTGTTGCAATCTACATACATCTACATCGCACTCGTAAAGTGAAAGTGCAAAAGTGACATTTACTAACTACTTATAAACATAATAAGCGGTTATCCAAAGAGTAGAGTTCCTTACTAAGAAAAATACCTGGTAGGTAGTATGGGAGTATTAGATTCTACTTAATTAATAAAAGAAAATAGTAGAATTCAATAAATAATTTACTTCGTTTAAAATAAAAAGAAATAGATGCGGTTATAGTAGATGGTAGTAAAGAGTGATTAGTCATAAACTATGATCTTTGTCTTAAGCCTCCTCTCCCAGTTAGGTCTTACAACCCATAGTTTCTTTAGTTAGAAATTCTAGCTTTATATATATTTCTTCATCATATTTCAAAAAGAGAAGTAAGTATAGAAGGTAATTTGAATTTGGTGGAGACAAGCCTTGCAAAAATAAACATTCCAGACTGGCATTCATTTATGCTGATCGAAGTAGTAATTAACGGTTATCTATCTCGATTTCTTTCTTAATAAATAGAATATTTTTGGAATGACTGCTTGCTGTATTGTAGTTGAATTATATATACCTGGCGAAAGTTATACCTCCTAGTAAAATCAAACTCAAAAAGTATAATAGGACTAGGAAACAAGTACAATGAAATAGAGTCATCCTTTTATAATCATTCAATTTCAACGATGTAGGATTCTAATTTATTTCGAATATCTACGTTTTGCTTCCTCTTAGTATTCCTACCATTGATTTATAAGAAAACACCAAATGTTTGTTATATATCTCAACTAAAGGGTATCTGTATCTATTACGAAGCATTCATTTATACGTCAATTTACTACTAATTCCTTAGGGGTTCTGAAAACTTTATACTTTAAAATGAAACAATGACTTGAAAGGCACTTCTTTATCCTTATTTTAGACTGGGTTTATATAATGCATACGTATACTATTTTATAACTTTTCGTGGAACGTAATGCGCTGGGTATTCTCTATTTTTAACTACTCAACTATTCCTTATTCCCGTATACACGACTATTTGTTCTAGTTTTTTGCTTAGTAGGATATAGTAAAGACGTAAGATATAGCGAAGGAATAAAGACATTCTAAACAACAGAAAAACGAGAAGTACTAAAGTTCATCGCGAAGATACTTGGTTCCACATTTCTATTGGTATAACTTATTCTGTTGCTTCTATATAGATTTTTCATAAGTTACTTTAAAAAGTATCCCCATGATTTCTCTATGAACATGTACTTTTTTATAATCCACTTCTAGGATTGCCTTACTAGAGAGCTTTAGCAAACAGAATAGTATAACTCTTATTATGACTTCGTACCTTAGATATGTCTATCTATTTATCTATACTATAGATCTATATTTTATATACTTGAAAAGGGAATCCTATAATGGATATTTTATGTAATATTCATTCAAAGCAAGAAATTAAGTAATTCTTATATGCTTCTATATAGATTATAAAGATAAATCGCTAGAAAATCCAAGAAATGGGAATCCCTCCCCCAGTACATAATTAGAACAAGGATTTATTAACAAAGAATTATGTGCAGTTGTGTGTAGTTTTAGGTCTTTCTATATCTTCTTTGCAAGGTTGGAGTTGGACTCTGAATTGACATAACTAGTATTTCTATCTAATATTTGCAGTATTCTTTATGAAAGAGTATAGCAAAGTTAGAACATACAAAGAGGAAGAGTTCAGAAAGCGAACACTTTTTATTGCTAAATTCCTGCGATATACGCCTAAAAAATGCGAATTGAAAGAATATAGTATTTTGCCTAATCATAAGTTACGTTTCATTTTAAAAGTAAGGAGTCTGCCTACACGCTTGTTTGCCTTAAATTTATACAAGAATTTATCCAAGTGTGACTCCCGTTTCCTTTTTCTTTGTATGTGCTTTAACAACTAATTAACTATGAGTGAGTCTTTCTAGTTAGAAGGTGTAGAACTTTACAACATTAGTCTATTTCATGATTCTACTACGCACGCGGAGTACTACTCATGTTTTCTTTGGTTACTAACAGATTCTTTTTATTACCACAACTAAATTCTATTACTTCCTACTAAATTTCTTATTATACTATGAAATAGTTTCGTTTTGCTGCATGTATTTGAAGTATATAGTGAAAGGTAGTAATGCGTAACGTAATAAAAAGTAAACTCAGATAGGTACACGCTACTTGGATTACTTTAGGTTGGGAGTACTATAGTACACGGAATAGCCAAACCGATAACGACTTCATTTTAGTAGATGTCTATATCTTTTTGAAAGGACTTTTCATTTCTATATTATTCTTATAATTGACTCGTGAAAATAAGGAATTTTAGGAATATGCATACTCTTTGACTTTTTGAAGAATCTATAAGTTGATATTTATACTGCTACACATACAAAGTCAATATATGTTATACCCACGTGCTTGAAACTTCCCTTTTTAGTAACAACGTTGTTTTAGCATTTTCTTATATACACAACAAGATGATATTACCTTTACTTAAAAAAACTCTAGTTCTTACGAGGAGTATATTATCAATATATATATATAGCGATGTTTTGGAACGTAAGATGCGGGTCTTCTTTCACAGTTCCTTCTAGTTATTAGCGGATGAGTGACTCCTTTGTTTGACCTCGAATACTTCATATTATATGCTTGTCCGAGACTTCTTCTTAGTGTATTGAAATAGAATTGGTGTCAGTTTCGAGGATAAATAAGCAAAGTTAAATAGAGTCTATTTATGTAATGAATTTATAGGGTTAATAGTCTTGTACTAGAAATGTTAGAGCAAGCATAGAGGAAAACCGGTATCTGTCGCAGCAACCTCAACCTTAAAGCTATATACGTATGTAATATGTCTCGACTTCATTTTTCTCTTAAGTGTAATTATTGTGTAGGTAATTCCTTCTAGCTCTTGCTATATAACAAAACAGGGTCTGTCTCTCCCTTTAGTACTACGTTTAGTCTTTATTATTGTAGAAAGTATCCTAACATAAATTTATAAAGGGTCATAGAAGTTATTTAAGGTATCCATGATATGTGCAAATACATGAAGAAAACCTCTTATTTATACAACCTATCTATTTCTTATTTAGAAAAGTCAACTCGGGGTAAGGCAAGCTGTCTTCTGATATACAACTATTGTCAATTCCTTGTATACTACAACCTAACAGAATATACTAAAAAGTAAGCTTTGTATAACTTTGTAGCAGTGTATACACGTGCTTTAGATATACGTCTCTGTTTTTCTTTTATGTTAATAATAGAACTTCGCTTAGTAACACGTGTTCTCAAATTCAACTCTTTACATTCCTTACTCTATCTTATATGTTGTATTTCACATTCTCCAAGTACATAATTCAACGTAGGCTACTCTCTATTATCTCTTTGTGTACTTCATCTAGTTTCTATTTCCCAGTAGTCAAAAAATCTCTCCTATTTTACAAACAACAAAGGAGACCCACTCTTTCTTTTATATATCAACTATGGTATATAATATACAAAACAGGAGCAAATTGAAAGGAAATCCTTCCATATTTACCGGTTTATTTACTCTAGTTTCTTTTATTTATGCATTATTTATGAAATGAAAGGATACCTGAAAGTACTTTGTTGTAATATAATTAAGAATAGGTTAACATAGCATAGATATAACTCCTACGCTTTAGATCATTGCGCATACCATTAGGATAGTAGAGTTTCTTTTAAAGTAACTTAATGTTGCTTAGTTATAGTATACACTCGCATTAATGAATTTACTATCTCATCTGCACAGGAGATAAATTTAACAAGCATTCATTTTAAGCTACATTCTATATTATGTAAAACAGGATCTACAGAATATGGCCCATTCACATATACATATAATTACACATTTAAATAAACGCATGTTTTATTAAATAGTACAACTATTAGAAGTTGAATTTACCGGAGAGTTTATGTTAACATAAGTTTGGATTTCTTTGGTTTCTAACATAACTATATATAGTTTATAGTTAAGTGCTTACAAAATGGATTATTAAGTATGTTTTGTTATGCTCCAAGGATTACACTCTCAGCTACTTATACCATATTCTTATTATTCTCTAGCTACGACCAATCCCTTAGAATTTATTTGCCTTTCTAGCTTATATTCTAGGGAGTGACTCTTATGTATACCTATATCTTCTAACTATGTTACTTTGCTTTAAGGATATTTTCATTTTCAATAACAAGCTCCATTTAATTTACTAATAAAATCTTATCTAAAATTAGACCCTATTCTTTCCATTTAAACATAAACACGTTTTGTCTATATAATGTATTTATTCTATATATAAAGGTATGCTTATTAATTTGATACTTTTGCGAAAGGAATTGAATATCATAATTAATAATAAAATAATTCTTAATACATACTTTACGGGATCTTACCAATTATGTCAATTCATGCTCTTTTAGTTAGCTTAAAAAGAAAAAAGTAGTTATGCAAATTATAGTGAACTAGTAGTAATTATAATACTTCAAACATAGAGATTGTTATGAAGTACTATGTGTAGGATTATCTATTAGAATAAATAAGTAGTTATCACTTAATAAGGTTTTGATAATTCTTGTTTTATGATTATATAGGGCATAGAAACCTATTTTTATAGGAGTATATTTTTTTGTATTATACATTTTTAGAAAAAAATATATATATATATATATAATTGGTAAGACATAGAAGTGTAAACTAAAATATATCTTATGATGCGTATAATTATAAAATAAAGAGCGCATACTTAACCTTTTATTATAAACAAGTGGCTAATACTACTAAAAATTGTGAGGATATATAAATTGTGGATAGATAAGAGTAGTAACTAAGACATAAAAGAAATGTACTTGGTAAAATTTCCTGTTTTAGTACTTGAATTACTTACTTAGAATGAAAATTATTAACTAAAGAGAAATACAAGAACAAGACCTAACTAATACTAATATAGTTAGTGTATTAAACTAAGTTACTAGATATATCGATAATTCTAACGAATGTATACTCTATCTCAGGTAAAATTCTTTTCTGTAACATTTACGGAATCGCCGGGGTATACAAAGTAATAGTGTATATTCCATTAGAAAACCTTTCTTATAAATAAAATAGCTAACACTAAATAAATTCTATACCAGAGAAAACTCAAAAATATTGTGCATTAGAATTTGGAAAAGGAGAGTCTATGGCAAGAGGTTCTATTAGGATGTTATAAGACAAGACTTTTAGTAATAGTTGTTCCTGAAATTCATTCTGGTAGAGACTAGATAGAAACAAGATAGAGTGTTTTCTAAGTTCTGTACCCAGTCTAGTATTGTAGCTATAAGCTAGTATATTTCTTTATCTATCTTTGTTGGGTCCTCTCTTTCTAATAGAATTTGACATAAAGTTATAAGTGTTTTTTTAAGCCTACACCATCTTTTTGCGTGTGCTTTCTAAACTAAGTAAACATTTTCTATAGATAAAAAGTTCTTAAATTTCCCTTGTAATTGTATAACGAAGTAAATACTATGCTATTTTATTTAGTCTATAGCTATATATAACCTAAGATTACAAATCACGAGCTCTAAGGAGATTTATAAGTATAATATTAAGTATAAGTAATAGTAACTATATGGCAAGTACTTCAGGGGTGGTGCTAACTAACCTCTTTTCTCGAGAGAGAAAAATATAAATTACAATATTAGCTAATTCAAATTATAAAGAAGACTTTTATGCTGCTCTTCCCCAGGTTCTATAGAATACTTATACAAATAGACTAAAATAATAAGTGCACGCGCTTTGCTAAGACTTACTTAGTTAGCTTGATATTTTAAAATGAAAAATACTTTATATAAAAATATTAGAAGTAAATTTTGAAAAGATATACCCGTTACTAGACAATCTATACTGACCCTATTGCTCTATTAATGAACTAAATACAAATTTGGGCTAGCACATATGTTTTAGTTATTAAATTATCAAGAACAACTGTGAGTTACTTTTGTAAGTGAGAAGGTACTACTCTAGATTAGATAATAGATTTGATCTACTTTAATAGTATTTTTTCAATCCTATATATATATATATATATACTTATGCTCCATAATTTGATTCCATGATAGGATAACTTTGCACCCATGCTTCTTACACATCTTATACTCTCTTATAAGACTTTTTTTAGAAATCGTATAGAAAAGTTGTTCCGCCTAGAGCTCTTACTCCTATAAAGAATATTATACATGCCTTATTTTCTTTTTTTCAGTTTAAATTTTAAATTCCTTTAGTTAATCTTCTTTCTTTTATTGATGAGTCCTCTCTAGTAGATTATATTAAATAGATTACGAATGTTGTTTTAGTATACTATAATTAAAGGCATATTCTTAATAACATACATAAATGTAAACTTTTCTCTTTTACTTTATATTATTTTAATTGCAGGGTTCCTTCATACATAATAGATTGTAGGTATATCTTAGTAATTATTCAATTTCATACGTTCTTGCACAAATAAGATTTAGGTTAGATCTATTAAGTAGGCTTTCCTCGTGTAAATAAATAGATAAATATTAGTCTTATACAATATAGATGTTCTATTAGAAAGGATCAGTACTTAAAGAATATAAAAATTTATTTATAATTTTTTGAAATATTGTAGTAATATACATATTATAGCCTATTAAGTATTGACTATAACATAGTTTGTGGCACAATATAATACAAAGAAGAGAAACCTTCCTCATTTTATAAATATCCCTCGACACTGTAAGAACTCCTTTTCCATAAGATGCATTTAATAATTGTCAGCTTCTAAATATGTAGTAATGCTTTCCTTAGGAGTCTTCCTCAATTATTAAGTAGAGTCCTGTACAAATATAGGTAAATCCTAGCTAACATCTATTCTAAGTCCTATTTTATTACTAGAAAACAAACGTAAATAGGCCTCTTAACCTTACACTAAAATTACATAATATAAGTAATTAAGTCTGGGTAGCTAAAGCTAAAGTATGGAACTTCCTTCTGTTGTCTAATTAAGACACGCAAAGCATAACACTTAATATAAGATTCTCTGGCTCGTAGTTACTAAAGTACAAGACATAACCTATAGTTGATAAATTATCACATGGGATTACTTTATGCAATAACTACGACTTGTAGAGTAAAAAGGTAGTATAAGAACTTAGGTTAGATATGAAGTAACGCTTAGAGGATAACTACCCAACTTCCAACAAGGAGAAAAGTCAACATTCTAGATATTTATTAACGAGGTTATATTCAATAAAATTTTAAGTTCTAATCCAAGTAACTAGAGAAAGATAACTTTACGTGTCGAAATCTAGGATAATCCAAAAATGTAAACTTCAAATAGGTAGGTATTGGCTAAGACATGAAGCAAGGTATATAGAATTCAGGAAATAGACTACGTCGTTGTGACATGTCTCTTTTTTAATCTATGCGCCCGGTAAATTAGGTATGTCTAAAAAATTTTTTAGTATAATATTTTTTGTACATAAATATTAAGTATCCATTTTTATAGTATTTGTTGTTTGTATAAAAAAACGTTTTAGTTATAAAGTATAAAGGAAGGTATTATATACAAAATCCCTTCTTATTGCTTGTGTGACAAAAAACAACGAGGGCAGTTAACTTATGTATTTATTCCTAAATTATAAAAGAGGCATCTATTAATCATTATTATACGTGGAAATTGCTTGATGTTTCGAAATTATAGGATAGAAAAATTATACCCCATCAGTGCCATATGATTATCTTAGCATGGTATCTTGCACAATCTATTATGTAACAACAGAGGGATTTAGTGTAGTAAGAATCTTTTTGAAAAAAATACTGGAAATAACTTATTAGCTGCATTCTTTAATACGACATACTCTTCTAGTACTTGCTATTGTTTGTTGTTCATAGAGTCCTTCCTTTTATTAACCTTTTATTGTAAACTGAAGGTAAAATTATAGAATGAATTTTATTTCCTTTGCTAGCTTACTTTCCTTTTGTTGTGTATTTTAATAAATAAGTAAATTCCTTTAAAGAAAATGAGTGTTCCCTTTGTCGTGATGACTTAGTAATGTAAATGTTCATAAAAATTAAGAATAATCCATATCGCAAGTACCCATTATAGGATTTTGAACCTTATGTACTTTTTTATAAAAATGCATATTAATTCTTATAACATTAATGAATACAACTAACTTTCTCTCGGGATTTCTATCTTAGCATCACCTTTACTTAGTAGTATAATAATTAAGTCCATAATTTACAAGTTACAATTCTAAGAGAGTATATATGATATAGCTTGCCTTAGTATTCATTCTTAGTATATTACTTCCTTAATTTAATTAAGTTATTCTATAAGAATAAGAAAGACCCTCAGAATGTGCATCCATACCTCCATCTTTCTTTCATTTCTAGAGAAAAGCTTAACTCTAATTATATACTAAAGATAAAGGGGCTAAGAGTACTAACCTAATAAAGTCCTATATAGGATGCTAAGCACTTTCCTTCACCAATACCATTTTATTTAAAGAGACTTACTTAAGAATTACTAGTCACATGCTCTATACATGGGTACTTTCCCTCTTTACTTTATAACCTAATAAGTAAGCACTCATATACATAAGGGTAAGGTAAGGGATATAACTCATACCTCTAAAACTTTAAGGCGAAGAAGGGATAAATCTCTACGGATATACTCAACCCTGTTATTTTGTAGCAAAAGGTTGAGTTTTGATATAAAAAATTTTCCTAGTTATTAATTTTTCGTAAATTCTTCGCTTATAAGCATGCATTGAAAATAAGTTCTAGAATTATTTCATAATATACAATTCTATTATAAGTCCTACGCTTAATTACTAGGTAACTAAATACGTTTTCTTTGTACTTTATAATAAATATGAGGTGTATACTCTCCCCTTAGATAGATAAATATTCTACTCTTTGTAAGAACACCTAAGTATTTGTGTAAGTGAAAGAGTAAGATGTCTCTATATCTTACGACTATAATTTATAAAATATGTACATTATACCAGTGTACTATAAATAAAATACAAGGACTTACTCTATGAGATAATGCGCTAGTACGTTATACTTGAATAATAAAATAGCCTTGTTGAATACTTTTAAAATTTAGTTATAGGCTTGTTAAGTGACTAGTTCTTACTTAACTTATAATATTTTAAATAATGATATTGATGAGTTACCTTTATAATACCTTTCCTTATTCCCTTAAGCACTTACTACTAGAGTTTACCATGTTTATACCATTATAGGAGAACTTAGGGAGTACCCTTCCATTTATGCAATATTATATTTAATAGTAAGAAGATAAGACTTAATTTATAATAACCTAGCTATAAATTAGAATATTTATTAACATAGAAAGGTACCTTTTCTTACTTATAGACTTAGAGAAATACATTTATATTCGCCCTAAAAGAGTGCGCTTATCCTATTACTTTTATATACTTAGGTCTTATAGTATAGATCTGTGAAGTACTTAATTTTTATACAAATAGAGTCTACTTAAACCTCCCGTAACAAGTCTTTAATAAATACAAGAAAATAGAGCATTCTATTAATTATAATTCATACTTAGATTTAGAGAAGAGTACTTTATATAAGAGCTACTTTATCCTTTGGTTCTTAAGAGCTAATTGTTCAAATCTTATTTTTATAAATATAAAAAGTAAAAGAGAATAATACCCTTTCACTTAAATATCTATAAAGAGTAAACTATATCTAGTAAAGTGAGATATTTCTTTATAAAAAATTAGTAAGTACCCCTTGTTTGTCTTTGGAGAAGGTCAGAAGCTAGAGATTAAAAGTATATTTTTCTTGAGGATTCCTAGAAATGTATATAAATAAGGAATGCTTACTTCTAAAATGGAGAGTGAGCACCCTTTGATATTAGTTTAATACAAGAGACTTTACTGATTACTCACATATGTTAATTATATGTTTACAAGAGTACTTAAGGTACGTAGATTACATGGTGTGCCCCCTTTCTTTAGAAAATGGATAAGGCCTTCCTTAAGCTATAAAAAAATGTAAGATATCATAAAAGAGTAAGTTATCTCCTCCTAATTATACTTTAATAAGAGTACTCCAAGCTATTATTTAAAAGGTGTAAGGTAAGCTCTCTATTAGGTAATATGCAAAAGGCTAAACATTAGTACTCTTCTCTTTCTCATTTACTAAGTAACTAGTCAAGTTCAAGACTTATAATGGTAAAGGATAAACTATTTACTATACTCTTCTTGTGTGTACATGACATATTCTATTTAAGCATTCTTTCTCTATCAAAAATATATAAATATTCTAAGGAAAAGGGTAACTCACGCTAATTAAGCTAGTATAGTTCTACTTTAGCCTTGTACCTTACGCCTCAAGGGTCTCTTCTCTATAACATGCAAGTGTTAAAGTACTCTCTTATAACAAGCGTTCCTCTTCTTATAATTTCTTATAATTATTGGAGATAAGAAAGTATAAGCCTCTTATATAATATTAAACCATGTCTCTCTAGAAAGAAAGCTACGCCTTTTCTTTTTCTCCGCAGTCCTTAAGTTACTAGAGAAGCCTGATACCTTGATAAGGAGTACTCACCTATTTTAAAGACGTTTATTATTAATAAAGATTGCTTTAACTTATTTTAAGGTAAAAAAAAATTTCCTATAAAGTACATTAGCTAAAGTTTATTCTTATACAAACATAAATAAATATTTGGTTTTCCCTAATTTACAAAAAAAAGTATTTAATTAAGTATACTTAAGGGTACTTTAAAGTATACTCTTTCCATTTATTTATATGCGTACGTAGAAGTATCTAGTATTAACTTTAAGCCTTTAAGGGAATGTTATAAAACAGCAATACTCCCCTCTTAAAAATTATAAACTGGTGCTTAAAAACATATTCTCTATTCATAGATTAAAGAATGTATTTCTCTAAGCATATAACTGTATAACAAATAGAGGTATGAGTACCTTTTTGTATAGAGAAGATTTATATAAGAGAAGAGTAGTACCCTATTATGTGTAATTACTTGGAAAGCTTATTATATAGGAACTAACAAAGAGAGTACTTACTATTTGATTGTATAAACATAGATTTTATACCCTTAATACTAGGAAAAAGGGAGCTCTCCAAGTATAAATATTTATGAAAACGTAAGCGTTGGGTTCAGCTTATCTTTACTAATAAATTAATTAGAGGTATGGCTAGGTATATACTACAGCACTGTCTAATGCTATAATTTATAAGTTAGATATTATAAATACTTGGCTTTATGGAGAGTACCTCAAATAAATTTTCCTTTTAAGTATAGAAGTCTATAAATAATAGTTAAATAAAAGAGACTTAAGAGCAGCAAGTAATTCCTTTATTACCCTCTATTTTCTATTATGAGTGTATAATATTTAGCTACCTCTTTTATAAAAGTACTCTGTAAATAACCTAATTATACTAGGGCATATGCACCCTCAGCTAGAATAATTTGTTGCAGGCAAGCTTATAAAACCCGAATTCTTTAAATAAAATATGAGATGTACCTAGAAGCAACTCTAAATAGACGCTTGTATAGAGCAAACCTCTTTAAATAGATAGGTGTAGTGAAAGATACTACCAACTCCTTTTTAAATACGTCTAAAAATTGTATGTAAAGGATCTCTAATAGTTATCTTAAATTTTTCTAAAAGGTAAGACTAAATCCTATACCAGTAATTAATTATAAGTTAAGTAAGAGATAAAAGCATAAGCACGTAAACTATATACTAAGGGAGCGTATATTTTCCTACTAATAGCTTTTAAAAATAGAGGCTTATTTAAACATTTGCAGTACCCCTAAAGGCCTTTCTTATCGAGGTAGATGGTACCCTCTTATTGAATAATTACACGCCCATAATTATAGTAAGCTAATATCTTTTTCTAGTGAGTTAAGGAAAGACTCTTTATTCTATCATAAATGTATGAGATAAATAGGGTCTTTATGCCCATAGAAATGCTAGTTATAAAATTTTACTGGATACCACCACCTTAAATGATTTGCACTCTTATAGGATAGTGTTATGGTACTCCACTCTTACCTTATAAAATAATAGGTAATTGCTGCATAAATAATCTAGAGTTAGAGATACTTAGAGCTACCTACCCACTTAATTATAAAGAATTTGAAGAAACAGGGTGGGTTGCCTCTCTTTTATCCTTTAATACAAGTTTTTCTTTATTAATAGGTAGTTGCATACCCCTAGTCTTACTATTAAATGCGTACTATAGTTTCTTACTTATCTAAATAAAAGTACAGCCCCTTCTAGTGCAGCGTATTTGTTATATAATTTATTTAGTGGTTAAGACAAATTAGTAACTCCTACTAATATAGATTCATAATAAAGTCCTTTAGATAAGGTGCCCTTTATACTACTATAGTTTAGTATAAGTAGGATCCTTAATTAAGAGTACATGGGAAAGATAAAAACTCTCCTTATACGCTTTAGAAAGAAGAAGGCATATTATTTCCTAGTACTCTCCTACATAGTGGCTAAAGTATTTACTAAAGACTCTTTTTTTATCATATGCTACACTTATAAATTATTAAAGGCTTAAGACAATAAACGTACTTTAGTCTAAACTGCTAACTAAGGAAGACTCTATTGTATAAGGAAAGGGTACTCTATTCTATAATAACGTATTAAGTTAAGTACACTACTTCAAAACTTTTTAAGTAAAAAAAATATCTAGTATAAATTATAATCAAGGGTATCTACAGCACTCTTCTATAGGCGCTACAATTTATTTAAATTATATCCTCTACTTTCTATTCTTATGCTATAAGGAAAGCCTATAATTAAGGGTATACTATCTCTAGTCTATTAAAAGGTAAGCTTAAAAATTATGTATTAGCTCTCTTATATCTTATAGAAGTATAGAATCTACTAGTATATCCTAGTAAATAAAAAAAGACTTAATAGATTGCTATAAATTAGAATTCTACTTACACTTTAAGAAGTACGCTTAGAAAAGAGAGTTATTCTCCTTTCTTACAAGTAATAAATCTTATAGTAAAAGAGTTCTTAGTGTACTCTTCCCTTGTAAAAATATAGTGAGTTACTTTATGCAAACCCTCTAAGAGAGTACTTCCTTTCTTCGTAATAAATAACAATTTACAGTTGAAAGAGTTATACCCCTTTCTTTTATAAATAACCAGAGTTACTTTACTTGAGTGTAATACTTCCCTCTTTTTAAGCCTTTAGTTTTAGTATAAAAATTTATACCCAGCAAAACTTTAACAAGCAATTAACTAATATATTAAGCCCTTATGTAAATTATAAAAAAATTTGGTCGACTAGAGAAAAGTACCTTGTATTTACCTTAATTACTCAAGTATTCTATGTAAAGAGCTTTAGTATAAGAGAACTAGGCATTATATCTTTAATAATTCTTATAATTCTCTTATAGTAAAAGAGTTTACTTCGGCCTACTTATTAAAATATAATATTTAAGACTGGAGAAGTTACTTGCTCACTTAGAGTCTTTACTTTATAGGATAAGGAAGAACATATAACTCTAGAACGAAGGTTTAGCGAGAGATACTTTCTTAATATTTGATATAATATATTTATCTAATAACTATTTATATGAAAGAACACTCACTTCCATAGTAGTAGCTTTAAGATATATTAATCCAGGTACCTTTTCCCATATATTTATTATGTATAATAAAGTACTTCTAATATATATATATATATAATATAGTTTACACAAGAAGCCTTCCCTTATACTCTAGAAGAATACTAGTACTATAACCTTCTAAGTAAGAAGACTACAGAATTGGCGAAGGAATCCCGCGTAGTACGTTAACACTCCTCGCGGGTGTCCCACAAGAAAAGTAAAGTACGAAAACCTAAGAATTTGACCCTTCTTGTTATAGATTGATATACTACTAAATGTCAAGGAATCACCATGAATCTCGGTGATAGAAGGCTTCGAGCCTAAAAACTTGCAGACTTCGCAAAATAAAAAGACAATTTACATGCCAGAGGTTCCATTTGGCCCCTTGAAAAAAGATGAAATGAAGAAATCTTGTAGTACGGTTGAATCTGATCTTTCGATCTTTTGCATCGAATTCCGTGCCCATTTATAGCAAGCCACTATTCTAGTAGGTATGCCGAAGCCCTTTACTCGCCAACCTTCTCTAGTGTCTCCTCAGTGCGATGAATACTCCCTCGATTCCTGCTAAAAAACTGGTAGTTGACGTATCAAATTGGGTACCACAGAAAGCATACATAAAATAGGTCTTTTACAGTTGCAAAGCCGATGTGCTTCGGGGTCTTAAAGCACATTTTCAGGCAGTACTTTCGGCGGCTACTTTATAGAGAAAGCGTGCCCCTATCTTTTCTTTTGCGCCAAAGCATTCATTAGGAAGCAAGGGCAGACGCGTATTTCTGAATTCTGAGGTAACGCCCTTATGAGAGATAAGTGACTTGCGTAGGTTTTGGCAATGGCTGGAGTCAACTTTGTAATTTTCTAAATGACGTTCGTTGGAGAAAATGCTTGGGGTATGTTTATATGCACGCAGTCAACTTCCTGAATATAAGGGCTTGCTTACTAATAGTGTTTTTATTTAAGCTTTTCTAGAAATTAAGGGTCACAAAGGAATTGGCGCTTACTACTGTAGCCTGTAGCTAGTGCAACTTTCGCAAATTCCAGGTTCCATTCACTAATTAAATCGTCTTTGCTTTTGCTGTAGGCAAGTAGCAAAACTCCAATATTTTAAGCACTTCTCTTAAGTAAAATAGGCTTAGGTACTTTTCTAATGGGCTACTAGAAGTAATCTGAAACCTTTCCTTTAAGGAATCGACACTTGCTATTTTCTTCAATTTTTGCTATATGGTGGCAGCCAGCCAACGATTTCCCTCTAAGAAGGCCTAAATTCGGGGCATATTTTATGAAAAAGGACTCTAGCCATGTACGAAAATACTCCGAGCTGTTTTAGCTAAAAGAGTCTTCGATTATTCGAAATATTCTTACTCAGCATATGAAAAAGTGAAGTCAGGCTAGTGAGAGCCCCTTCAAATCCCAAGAAGTTGGTACTCAGCATGCAGAAATATTGCTCGACACGTTTTAGCTGAGGAAGCACCTCAATTTTCTAAAAGTTTCTACTCGCTTATACGAAAAGTGACCTCAACCCGATTTAGCTTTGAGGACCTGCCTAAATTTGTGTAAGTCGTTACTCAGTATATAGAAAAGTACGCCGAGCTGCTTTCCTTTCGTAAGGCCATCTTGAAAATACGAGAAGTCTTACTAGCCATTGCCGAAACTTACTAGATTGAATATGTCTCCTCAACGCACTGAGTGCCTTAAAGAGTATCTTAATAAATAATTTAGTACTAATGATAGAGAAGAACATTTATGCCTTAGAGCAATTACTAGGGCACTTAGTTTATTATTTAATAAAGTAAACTTATTTTATACTCCATATTGCATAGTGAAAATACTCTAGAATCTACTTTAGGGTAATGCTTATGTAAGGATAAATAGCAACTCATAGGAAAACTTTAATAGTTGTTTATTTAAAAGATTTTCTTGTTACACAAGTACTAAAAACTTTACTTTGCCCTATTAGTAGGGGAGAGGTACATCACTTTTAATAACTCGATTCTTTTTTTTCAGGGAAAAGTAGAAAAGTCACTCGCGCTCTTTTATTTTATAACTAAATTATTTATTAAGTAAGTCACACGTAAATGTTATTCTATATCTTTAGGCAAGTAAATACATCTCTAGAATATACTTATAAGAATATACTTATAGTGCATGCATATGTTTTAGTAACTCAATTTTTTTGTGCACGTAATAAATGCCCCTCTATATTAAATATTTGTCCAAGATATTATGGGGTATTAAGGAAACTTTTTACCTAAATACATGCGTTATCTATTATTACAAAAATAGAGTAGTCCTTTCTAGTCACTTAATTAAGATAGCTTTTCTCAGTATTATACTTAACTATAAGAAGAAAGAAGAGAGCTATGTTTAATTCATACCTAATTTATATTCTATTAGCTCTCTTTTAACAGATGAGTCTTGTAAGAAAGAGCGAGCTTCTATAGATATCGCAGGGTGTTATAAAGAATCTAGTAATTTATCCAGTAATAATATAGTCTCTAAAAACTTAACTATTAATTTTAAATTACCAGGTATTCCTCAAGTAACTCACGTATCTTTTCTATTTTATAGAGGATATATGGTAAATACTCTCGTACATCAGTTACTATTATTTATTAACGTAACCCTATACAGTTATATTATAGGCATCGCACTTTACTACAACATGTTTAACAGAATCAATCAAATTGTTCTAGTAACGTATATAAAGCATAAGTAGGAACTCTCCTCTATATTAATAAATAGCTTTTATGTGATAAGTACAGGCTATTCCTTTTATTAAAGCTCTATTTTATATGTAGTCTACCTAGTAAATTAAGAAAGCACCTCTAATATAAAGGTGGTTAAGTACTCTCTTAGGGTGCATTGTTTAAAACGGGCGCGCGCTAATCTCATATCTTATAAAGTACAAATAACTAGCACCCTATATAGTAAGGTATCTTTCTTACATTATAAAATAGTTGGGCTTAAGAGGGTAAGTTTAATCCTTATATTCATTAATATTATTAAAAGTAGCTTAATTTAGTACTAGTCATAGGTAACCTCTTGCACTAGTACTAAATATATAAGAAGAAGGAGGTATAATGTACTATACATTAGACTTATAGTTAAGAACAGACTATGCATAATTATGAAAAGATGCAAGGTACTAAAGCTATACTATTTAATTCTATAGCTAAAGATTTACTAGAGCAAGTCCTTATTTTATATAAACATATTCCTTAAGTACTTAGTTATTTGGATAAGATAGAAGTGCCTTACCATAGTTTTATACTACCCTTAGTTAAATAAAATAGAGCTATTAGTTATATATAAATAGATATTTGCTTATTATATACTAACTAAAAAGGGCGATTACTAATTACTAATCAAGGAAAGAATGTGTACTTAAAATACCCTTTTACCAAGAGTGCCTATTACTAAATGATAAGGACCTTAAGAGTTATACACTTGCCTAATCTTTATTATATTTAAGTATTTTTATACACTAAGGAAAGAAGGGTAGAATTTTATTTCTTATAAGAATTCATAGTTAAATAATTTATATACCCAATAAGCCTCTAATGGACTAATAAATAATGCGTTTAAAGAAGCAGGTAAGGTATTTCATGTGCCTCTATTATTCTTATAGAGATTTAAGGGCAGGAGTACTCTTTTTGCTTGCTAGGTTGTTCTCTGTATACTTAAAGATAGCATTTACCTATATGCTTATTAAGACTAAGGATAAGACTTCCCTAGTAACTACTCTAGTGGAAGAGTACCTTAATCATAGTTATAAAATAGATAGTTAGCCCTACTTATGATTTATGCAAGAGTATATTATTGCTAAATTTTTTATAAAAAAGAAGTGACTTAATTAAGTACGCAGTATTCTTAATAAGAACACTTCCTATAATTATATCTTTACATAAGTAAGAGCTTAAGCTATATTTTATGAAGAAAGCGGATACACTTGTTATGAAAGGATTACTAATTAAGTATATCCCTAATGAGGAGTACAAGACCCAGGGAGTTGCCTTTAAAAACTGTGTTCAAGGTAAGCGCGCTAGAGTCACTGCCTCTTCTAACTCTAATAAATATTTGATACTTTCTAAGTAATATAAATAATAAATTATAGATAAGCACTCTCTTTATAAAAGGTACCTCTCCCTTTACTTTTAACTTTATAGAGTATTTGCTTGAGGAGTTACTCTAGAGTTATGAAATATTTATCTATATTTCTCCCAGTTTATAATATAATTAAGACTTGTGAAGTAAATCTGCATGTAAATAGGGGAGACTTGTATCTTACTAAGCTTTTATAAATATGAAGACGTGCTTAGGGCTAGTACCCTCTTTGTATAAATAAAATTTATAATTAAGGGTAAAGTGCATTCTCTGTCTTTGGATTATAGTAAATAAATATATATCTTACTAAATTATATAGCGAAAGAGTAAGAAAACTGCCCAGTACACCTAGTATATACTTTAGTAGAGTTAGTAATAGATACGTTTGCTGCCCCTATAAAAGGAGGAGTTTATATTAGAATTTATAGACGAGAAAGGTATTCTTCCTTATTATACGCGTAATTATCGAGGTTTAATATTCTAGTAGGATTGTTATACACCTTAACTTGCTTAGGAATACACTAGTTATTATTCTTAATATACCTTTATAACCAAGACTTAGGAAGTTATTTATAGTAACGCTTTATAAAAAGAGTAATAACTTATGCTGACCTAAGAGTAAGTGTGCCCAGACCTCATCAATAATTAAGCAATCTCTAGTTAACAAAGAGCTTGTGTTTTATCTAGCAAGCATTCTATTAATACTTTACCTAAGCTAGTTTAAGAGTAAGCCTCTCTATTTTAATAATATAATATCTAAGAGTTATAGAAGAAAGAGTTTCCTATCTAAGTAAGACGCTATGAGAATAACTATATTTTATAGAAGCTTTACCTTGTTGTATATTAATGCCAAGCTTCCCTTTTTATAATTATAGGCTTACTTATTAAGAATTATATAATGATTGAGCCTTAACCCTTAGAGATACTTAGCGTATATATATATATAATAAATAAAGGAGGTACCCTTAGAAGTAATTAAAAGTAAAAAAAAACTTCCAGTATAATTTCTTTTACGTATAACTCTTGCTAGTAAATTAATATTAAGCTTAATCTCTCTCGCGAGGTTTGTCTCCGTAAATATACCTTAAGAAAGAGACATTTTAAGTACTAAGGAAATAATCTATTACTACTCTATTTAGGGACTAATACAACAAGAGACTTTCTTTCTATAAATATAGATTTACGTTATAATTAATTCTAATAGATATATTTAAACACTAGTTTAATAACTCTTTGTAAGCATAGCATAAGAATCTCCTTAAAACTACAGGTAGTATCTCTTCTTTTTCTTTCTTATAAATCTAGTTTATGCAGATTTCTTGTATATAATGTATAAATAAATATTTGGTTCTAAGTATATTTAATAGTTACGTAAGTAGGCTATTTTTAAAAGATATGTATCATAAATTAAGTGAATCCTCTAAGGCACACTATTTTTTTATAATTAAGTACTTCTTAAGCTAACTTAGTAAAAGAGTACGAATAGAATCCTACTACTATTTATAAAGAGAAAGGCCTAAGCTCTTAACACCTATATCCTTAAGCATGTATTATTACTAATAAGTGTTAATATAAGGCACTAAACTTCACAAACAAATATATGACGAAAGACTTATAAAGCAATTATACATACATATAAGAGCTACTTAAGTTAAGTACTCCCTTACAAATTATTTAAATGAATTGTTATTACTAAAAAAGGGTGTACTCTATCTTATATAAGGGTATCCTACTATATTAACTTAGATTTGTAGCTATACCTTTGTGTAAGAGTTAGAGTACTTAACTATTCTAGAATATTATTTATTAGAGGATGTCTTATTATTTCTTACGCAAGCCTTAACATACTATTACTTAAGCTATTACTTTATACAGAGTTAAGGAGATATACTCACTCCTCTATTCTATTTAGAATGGGGTAGCTTAAGTGCTTTTCTCTAATAAGTGATATCTTGTAAATAGTAAGCTACCCTATCTTATACTACTAGTTATGTATTAAGATAGAGAGTCCTTCCTTTATATAAAGTAGTAAATAAATCTTGAGCATAGAAAAAATATAGTTTAAGCTATGTAAGCGCTCTTTTTGAAGGGATTTATCTATGTGTAATACTATAAAGCTATCTCTCTTTTTTATAGAAGAGAGAACTTAATCTATTTCTCTTTAACAAAGGCTTGAGTTATAAAATTATACGCACCCCTTGCTAAATTAAGGCCTAATATTTCTACTAAGTAAATAATGCGCAGTTAGTTATCCTTTTCATTATAAAAATCATTATATAGAGACTTGTATCTTATGTAAAGACTGAAGGGAGTTGTTCCTTACATACTAACTATTTAAAGAGCACTAACTAAGAGATTAAATTATATGTTATAAACTAAGAAAGAGGTATTACTTATAGTGCTCGCGCAGTAAGTTCCTAAGATATAGATATTCCCTTAAGCTTAGGTACTAATATTACACCTTTTTATTTTAAAAGAAGGGTAGAGATTTTATTAATTATTAAAGAATAAATAGGCTTGAGAAGATACTTTTGTGATATAATACGCAGGGTATTGCGTAAAATATAGTACTCCCTAAAAGGTAAAAGTAGTTCCTAATATAGACTTAAGAAAGTATTCACTCTTTTTTTTTATAAAATAGTTTCGTATAGGTTACTACTCTATTCTATAATGTACGCTTAAGTGAAATAATATTATTAACGCAAGAGGAAGGAAAAAGGACTCTCCTCTTCGCTAGATTTTTTATGTAAATGCTCTCTTTATACTCTAGAATAATTTATTAATGATAAGTATTAAAGTGTACAGGTTACTCTCTTATATTTATATATATAATAAGATTTTATGAGACATACCATATAATGTAATAATTTAGGGTCAAACTCTCTCCTCTCTAAGTCATTGAGAGCATATAAAATGTCTAAATATAATTAAATAGTAGTAGACTCTTTAAGCTATAATATGAAGTAATTAATAAATATAGGTAAAATTTTAGGGTACCCTTACTATATCCATAAGTGCAAGAATTATTAAGAAAGACTAGGCTTAAAACAAAATTTTACTTCGCGAGTACTATTTATCTATTACTAGCTTTATATAATTATAGAATTTCTCTTATACTTAATAATAAGGCATACTATAGAGCAAGCTACTACTTTAAGTATAGATCTATATGTTTGTTTTACATTAAAAATATAAAATACTAGAAGAGCATTTCCTAGTATTACAAAAGAGTATTAAAGACAAAGTATTGTTTTTAAAGAAAGGTACACCCATGTACTTTTTTAATAATTATTAAAAACTCTTTTTATAAGATAGATTATAGCGTAGCGGCTGGGCCTACTACTACTAGCCCTTTATATTAAGAATTAAGACATATAGATTATTCCTTAGTTTATCCGAGTAGGGAGTTCATTATTATTTTATTGAGTATATTAGAGAAGCTTGCCTTATAAGCTTGAGTTAAAGATATATATATCTTTGCGAATTACTTTATTATAAGAGGACTGTAGCATTTCTCTTTAATAAAAGGTCTACTATATTGAGGTATACCGACAAAGAACTCGATATAAGACATCTTATATTAGTAAGTTAGCCTTGTACCTTTATTAAGATCTAAATTATATCAGAAATGAAGGGGTAATTAAGGCATAAGTGTATACTATCTCTTTTTTTTTTTAATACTTTACCGTGGAAGTGCTTTAAAGCAAGGAGTAAATAATATTAGCTCCTTTCTAGCGGATAATACTCTTTAATAATGTACACATAAAGAGTAAGATTGCCTAAATACTGGGTGCACTCCTTATATCTTTTAGAGAGTACCTTCTCTAGTAGTATTTCCTAACATATAGATTATTAAAGAGTATGCACTTGCCCCTTTATTACAAAGATAGACGCTCTTGTTTAAGACTTATATTAGTTATTATACTTAACACTTTAATACCTTTATAGTCTTTAAAGAGTGAGCTATGATATCTCTATTAAGTCTCTTCTTAAACTCTTTTTTATAAATATAGTGCTCCTAGAAAATTTCTTAATTAATAATATAAGTACTAAAGTATAACAAGTATCTCCTTTAGTTAAAGTAAAGATATAGTACTTGATTGAGTATTATATAAATATATAGCTTAAGGATGTTATAGATTGTTATTAAGAAGAGCTATAACAAAATCTCTTTTATAAGCATAGAAATAGGTCAGCTCTTTCCTTCTCTAAGTATTACTATTATAGGGAGAGATATCTTACTAACTCCTGATAAAATATTTGTATTTTAGAAAACATATAGAGCAATCCTCTTCAGTAACATGTAGTATATTCTAGGTAACAAAGTAATACACTCCATTTATAAGGACTAAGAACATAGGGTTTTAGGGTAAACTAGCAGCTTTCCCTTTATACCTTATAAATAGCTTGCGTTAAGTAACTCTTATTTCCCTAATAAATTGCCTTTAACTAAAGGCACGTAAAATACCCTCCGCATAGATATATTTCTTATTACTTAAAATACATGCTCAATAGTGTAAAGATCCCTCGTAAGTACCATATAGAGTTCATATAAATATTTATTAAGTTTAACTAGTAATAGGAAATAATAACTCCTAACTAGAAAGCACGTATTTCCTCTTAATAAATTATGTATTTATAGTACTAAAGTAACTATCTTCCCATTTTGTAAGCACTTGTCCATTAAGTAAAGTGTATTGCATCCCTTTATATAAATGAAAGTAATAAGGCATTACCTTTTAGAAGAATTGCTAAAAAGAGCAGAGATACTTCTATAGTATTACCGAGTTATCCTAGATTATCTTATAGAGAAAGTTACTAGTACTCTACATATTTTATATACATCGTATAGCAGAGGCATATATAAGTAAGCGCTCGCCTACTAATTTATATTTTATTAGAAGAAAGCTTACTAGAGTCTTCGCATATTTAAGAGATTTAATTATTAAGATATTCCTTATGCATTCAGAATGTTCCCTTAGCCTTAGAAAAAGTTTTTTTTATAGAAAAGTAAGCATATTTCTTAACTACTCAAATGTATTCTTTATTATAAAAAGCAAGAACTAGATTATTAAAGTCTCCTTAATTCCAGTAAGATTATTATCTATAAAGTGCATCTCTTTAATTTAATACTCCACCCTTCTGTTTGTTATATGTAATTAAACTCAAGTCAAGCAAGAGTCCTCTATTGCTGCAGAAAGAAATAATTGATTTGTATAGATAGAAAGAATGTAGTAGTGGAAAGACATACCAAAAACATATACATTCTAGAAGAGAACCTATCAGTATCAGTGAGTCTCATCAACAAAAGATTACAACTAGGTAGACTGACTTAACTTATTAAGCCTCGAAAATAACTATTTCATTGAACAACGTCAGTTCTTTCTTATCTTGGTAACATCTTTTTTTAAACAAAGAACAGTAAAACAAACAGGAATTTTGTATTAGATCCTAACTTTTCCATTAATAACAGATCTGTGATGTCTTGTATTTCTTCTCTTTCTATTTCTCCTACTATTTACTCTAACTTTTTTCGTTCTATTCACATCCTACTTTCTCTGAAACAAGACGTATCACTACCCGAAACCAAAAGCTAGTCAAAATGAAGAAACAAATATGAATGCAGGTAAGGACTAACAAACATAAAAAGCATATAAGACAAGGGAAACGTTCATGGAAATTCCAAACTTTAAGGTATTAGAAGTAAGCAAAACCAAGAGTGATCAACAAACTAAATAAATTTATATTATTATCTTATCTATTATACACTCATTCATATTCTAACTCAATTATATCTATTTCTATATCCTATTCCATATCTATCATATAAAAACTATCCCTCCAGCTCTCTCCTGAACTTTTCAAATTACACACAATTCAAGAAGAATATACATTAAACCTAGAATACGGTTTTAAGGAAATAAACCTTAGTATGGAATAGTAGGATATAGTAACAAGTGTGAAGAGTCAATATCGAACGAAAGCTACGAGTGAACCAATCAATCATTAGGAGAGGTTGGGAACATACTTAAATCTACTTAATAACTATCTATGTAAAATCTACCCAGAACTAGGAAATCCATTCAATACAAAGAAACAACCAAGAACGAGTACACCTACAAATACCATTTACCGAAAAGAGAATGATACAGCAAACCATTATGTATTCAGACAGCCTATAATAAGTAAAGGGATAAATAATAAAGAAATCTAGTCGAATTTATGGTTATTTTCTATCTTCTATACTTTATAAATATTTCTTAAAAACTGCATTTCGTAATTATAGTTCTATAATCTAATTAGTAAGTAGAAAAATTTTACAAAAAGTACTATGCTTAGTAGGAGTAATTCTTTCTTGTTTAAATTTTATGTCTACATATTAGATATATATATATCTCAAGAAGTATACTATATAATATTGCTTAAAGATACGCACTTTTGTAGTAATAATTTCCCTTCTATTTAGACAGGAATTGCTCTAGGTAGTTAATTGTGAGTGAACTGAAATGTAAAGATAAAAGACCTACGTACGTATACTTACTGTTTTTTATTCCTGGCTGAGACATATTAGTTTAGTTTTTGTCCTATATACATACTTTCTTACACGAGTGTTCCTAAAATAAATGGATTCATTCCTAAACCTTCTTTTATGAAAGATTTTGTTAAAGAGAAATACCATATATAATAGGATCTTATTTTTTTATAATAAAGAGATACTTATGAATAATAAATAGTCATATAGTATTCCTTATGTACTTATTTGTACTTTGATAATGGGCGTACTTGATTAGGTACTACCTATTCCGTGCATAAAGTGTAAATGCTTGTTGCTGCGGACTTATCATAGAATTACTTAAATAAAGGGTCGCGCTTTCCTAGCGCAGGCTCGAGTAAACATAACAGAGAGGTTACTCCTCTATGAAATGAAATCTATAGTTCTATAAGGCGTATTCATTAGTAAAATCTACGGGTAATTTAAGAACAACCCATTAGTTAAACAATATCTTAGGGTGCCCCTTTACTTTAGGAGTGGATATTTCTATTTATAAACAAGAGGGTACGTATTCCATAGCCTATTACTAACTTTTAAAGTAAGGGACTTATATTTAACTTTTATATGACTCTATAAATAATTATTGGGTACTCGTAGAAACTCTCTAATATGTATACTTAATTATATATATATAATTAATTAAGTTTGTAATGTGTCTTAAATTACAATCTTATTTTTTTAGCAAGATAACCCTTAGAGAGTTACATATTTATTCCTTAATATTATAACTATACAATAAAGACTATTACGTACTAGAGAACTTCCTTATATATGTATTAAGAGGAGAGGTAGTACTTAAGCTTAATTATAACTATTAAAATTGCTTTGTTTAAGAAAAGAGCCTCTTAAAAAAAAAATATATATATGTGTGGCCTTATCTTATAATGACTTAGCAAACTGATATAATTAAAGAGCTCTCTAGGAGTTCCTTTTACACTATTAAAAAAGACTTAAGGGGCGCACATTTTGCATATTATATTAGAGAAGCGTTACAAATTTCCTTCTACTTGAACATACCTTAAAGAGGGTATTTATTCAATTACTAGGGTACAAATATATTTCAAAGAGGAAGACTTATTAATTATCAAAAATACAAACTCCTAGGTAACTAGCGCTATATAAAAAGCAATATAAATTAATAATATTAAAAAGAGAATATTCTAGCCAGCCATCTTAGTAAATATATTTGAAAGAAGCATACTTTACTAATAAATTAAGCATTTAATACGGAGTGGGTTCCATTAATTACGTGAATTTATCCTGTATAAAATGTGACTAAATATCTTTTATTTATATTTGGGAAGCTCCTTTAATATAGTTTCTATATATGTAAACTAGATTCTTCTATATTATTTAAAGGCAATTATGCTAGTACAAACTATTTAACAACTTTATGCTATAGAGAATTATCTCCTATCATTTAATAAAGAGGGGATATAGAGTTTTACCCTTCTTATAAGAAGGTCTTTGCTAAGCACCTCTTTCTCTATTACTAGAATTTAAAAGCTAAGTTATTACTATAAGAAGAAAACTCTCGCTTTATAATTGAATTATTCTAAGAAAGCGCATTTATATTATACTTTTTAATTCTAGAAAGGTAGTTACTTACCTAATATAGGATCCCTTATGTAATAGATTAGAGCTTACTTAAGCATGAATTATATTACCCCGAGTAAAATAAGATAGATTTAAAGGAGAGAGTACTTAACTATTTATGCTTAGGGAATTAGTGACCTTCTAATAATAGCCTCTTATAATGAAGACTTAGAGAGTTTCTCTTATAATATCATTTTAAACTAGACATACTTTAAGCTCTCCTCTTTAGCTCCTTAATAAAGAGGAGATAATAACTATGCTATTATTAAGCGTCTAAAGTGCACTTTGTAAAATTCAGGTATCCCTTTCGATGAAATTATGAAACTGCCTTTCATGCATTATTTATTAAGAACTTCGGGATCTTATCTCCATTATAATATGAATAAAAAAGGATAAGATGATCTAACTCTAGTATAGTATAAAAAAGTGTAATGTATACTTATAACTAAACATATAAATAAGGTATTCTGTATAAGTGTAAAAGGTAAGTTATAGTACGCTTTTTCTAGTAGAGTCACGCGGGTATTTCTCTATTTAATATAATATTGCTGATTAAGACTTTAAAATTACAACTAAGTTCTGGAAGGTGGTGCAGGAATTCTCTTCGTACTCTCTTTCTTAAATACAAGTGCTTAGAGCATACATTTCATGCACAAATCTAATATAACTAAGGTATGCTAACTTTCTCCCAAGTTTAGTAGGAGTTAACAGGTAGAGTCTCCCTAAGCTCTAAGTTATAAAAACATTGCATTGTTAAGAGCAAGCAATAAGTCAAGTTACTCTCTTAGTTTAAAGTCTTAATTATTAAAGATAAATACTCTAAGTAAAGGGTATAAGAAACTCTTCTATCTTCTTCCTTAAGTAACTATATTTCTAAAGTGTACTCTCTAGAGTATAAATCAGTACATAGCAAGATATTACTCCACGTATTAAAGGCACTTCTATGTATTAAGAATAGTGTTTGAGTAACTTCCCTATAGAATATATTTGTAAAAGGGAGTATTTAATACTTAGGAGAACTTATGCACTAGTAAATAAAAGATTAGTTTCTTCTTTGACTTAAGTCTTACAATATTTAAGAAAGTATTTTTAAGGGTAACCTATTTTATAAAGTATGAGCCTATTACTATACTAAATAATCAAGGCTTTTAATAAATAATATATCCTGATACTAGAGCAACATGAATACTTTGCCATATTTAAGATTGAAGGGAGAGTTATTAAAAATACATCGTATAGAAGATTTGCACGGACTTAACTATTTAAAAAGATAAAAGCTGCTATTATACTCAAAGTTATTTAAGACGAAACTAATTTATAAGCATAGGAGGGTGTTTAACCCTTACTAAAATAAGATTTTACGTCTCTATAGTACACCCTTTCTAGTATTACTCTAAAAGAATTAAAGTATAAGATATTTCATCATAGTCCTTAGGTAACTCTCTATGTATTTTCTATAAACTAGAAGATTCAATTAAGAGAGTACCCTATAAAATATAGAGCTATATACTTACTTTTATACTGCTTTAAGAAGAAATGCCCGTTTTCCTGTGTTTAATAGAGTGTTTTTCCTTATGTAGAAGCGCAAATACCTTACTTAATATAAATGCTAGAGGCTTAAACTCATATACTTATAAATCTTATAGCTCAATATAATATAGAGGGTTAACTTATTATAAAGGCAAGAGCACTACTATATATACCTTCCTTATAAGCCCTCAAATTAGTAAATAGTTTTTTTACTTAATTACTTTTATAAATAACATTGGTCTATTAAAATATTCTAGTGCTTATATAAAGGGAATATACGCTTACCTGCCTAAAGTTTAATAAAGGAAGAGGTACACTATAAATCATGCTATCTTAAATAACTTAATTATAATAGACAGGTTTTCTTTGGAGTTATGTAATATTTCCGCTATAAATTAGACTTATTCATAAATAATTAGTAAGAGGGGGTACACGTTTCTTTAATTAATAAGTATAAATAAAGAGCTAAATAACTTATAAGAAAACAGCTTCTTAACTATATACTAGTTGTTCTTCTTTAATAGAAGTATAAGGATAGTTAATTATAAATGTGTTCTATAGAAGTGTACCTTTTAAAACTAAATTCTAGTAGGTATTATACAGTAGTGTAGAAGGTGCCTTACTAACTATTCACGGAATTTTATTTCCTATAAAAACACAGCTACTTAAGCCTATAGTATAACTAGTTTAAAAGGTATTTGCTCTCTATAGTTAATATAGTTAAGGACTATAAATAACCATGCCTCTCTCTCTGATTATGTAAGATACTTTGTTAGTGGGCTAAGGTTTACTTAATCAAAGGAATATTTTTAGCATAATTAAACTCTAACTCTTTTTCAACTCAACTATAATATAAAGAAAGTAATCTTACCAGAAGTACGCTTACATTTTAGATTTAGTTATTTATAAGATTTTATAAATAAAGTAAGTGCATTTGTGTTTACTCTAACACAGTTTACTTAAGCAAATAGAAGCCTACTCTAATTTTCCTTTTTTAATAAATAATATACTATTAATATAGTAAAGCTCCTACTTATGGGTAATTTTTAGAGACTAGTAATAGATATTTATTATCATAGCTCAAGTATAAGATTAAAGTGCAACCCTTTCCACTATAAGTAGCAAGCAGTATCTCCACCTTTACTTTAAGATAAAAATGAAGGTATTTCTGTAAGCAGTTATACTTGTATCTTATCTCTTCAAGCAATTAATATAACCAAGATTCTTAAAGAATAATATTTTCTACTGACTCTCTCCTCTAAAGTATAGCGAAGGATAAGGTATTCCTCTTCAGTACTTGTGCATCTTATGAAAGGAGTTATACTTAATTAAATAAGAGAGCAGAGTATTATATTTTAAAAGTATTCATTATTTAAGGCTTGACTTATAAAATAAGATATTAGATAAACCATTTGATAAAAGTAATAGGCCCTTATACTTAAGTAAGCATAATTATAAGGGGCAAGCACTTTATTGTAAAATCTAAAAGATACTTAATTATTAGTATTAGTGTATTCCTCTAGTAGGAGGGTCTTATACAATAATTTAGCTTTACTAAGATATAATGTAAGAAGTAGTCTTCTACAAGCGCTCGTATTTGTGCTTAATAAGGTATATAGATGAGTGTTTGCTTAATTATAAAGAATAAGCTTTAGAGGAGGAGATAACTCTATTCTTAAAAGAGAGCGGCCTATGATATGTGTGAAGAGGCATAATTAGACCTAGCTTTAACATCACTTAGAATACACATGCTTTGTTAGAGAAAATGAATTGCCCTTCCTAATGACTAGTGATAAAGATTTTAAGAGAGAAAGATTCTTCTACTCTTCTAGAAATGTTAGGTAAATAAGCAATGAACTCTTTAATAAAGTCAGCTACAAAAATAACTCAAGAGAAAGTCCCCTTTATTTAAGAGAGTAAAATATTAGTTATAATTATATAGTTAAAGAGTCTATATTTATAAACAGAGCTTGATAATAATAAAAAAGTAGTCATAGAATACGTTAGCCTAAAATAACTTAATTATTAAAATATCGTATTTTAGGAGCCGACTGCTAAATAGGCGTAATTAGAGTTAAATATCTATCAAGTATAATAGTACATAAGCAACATCTCCAGGTATTTTCCAGAGGGTATATGCATAATAATTAATTTATTATCACTAGATAATTCTATGCTTGTGTATATTAACAAGGGAACTCTCAGTAGTATACTTATTCACTTTATGATTAGATCGTTATTCTCTACACTTGTGCTACTGAAGAGGTCTTTATATTAATCTTAAATATGTTAATATTTACTTTAAAATTAATAATAATAGAGGCTAGTATAAGAGAAGAGTCCACTTAAGAACCTTCTCAAGTATGCTAGTAAACCTTTACTTATTGTAATTTATAGGTAAATTTCCCTTCTTCTTAGTTTAAAGAGATTTCTTAGGTTATAAGTGTATAGAAATAATTGCTCTACTACATGCTAGATGGTACTCTATATTTTAAGGACAGGTATGTATTACTCTTATAACAAGATGTACTTCCTTCCTTGTAGCGAGTGTAAGCCCTTTACCATCTTTTACTTTACTGAAGAAGAGTCTATTCCTTATATATATATAAATTTATACGTTTAGTTATAAATATAAACTACCCCCCCGGATTAATCCTTAGTTATTATAAAAAGGGGCTACTTTATACTAGAAATTTAGTAAATAATTATGCTACCTTAAGAAGGTGTCTGTCACTAAGCCTGGATAACATTATATTTAGAGAAGCAATAGATATAGATTAAGTCACTTGTTCTAATAAGGACTATATTCTCAAAGTACCCTATTATAAATGGGTAAGCAATACATTAAAGTAAGTAGAGTATAAAGCACAGCCCAAATACCTAGCTCTTTTATCTTATTAAGTACCCCTGAGTATCCTTGAAACTTATTACTAGATAAGAGTGTCTTATGAAAAGGTAACCACGAGTAACAATTCTGTGTACCCTTCTTCCTTTCACTTAATAGATGAGTACCTCCTGTACTACGCACAAGCACTAGAGCTTATAGGCAAAACCCCTCTAAGAATATTATAATGAAATTATTTTACTTACTTAAGTTATTAAATATTAAGAAATAAATATTACCTGACCAATGCTAGGGTGAGAAGAGTATTTTCTATATCTATGATATAAATTTATAGGAAGACTTAAACATGCAACTACGAATCGTAGCTCACTGTATAAGGGAGGCATGCTTACTAAGATAGGACTGAGTTGTTATTGTACCCTAACTATCAATTGAGAAGAGTCTAATAATACATGGAGTATACAAAAGATCTATAACTTGAGCATGAAGAAATAAAAAAAAATAAATAGCTTAGAAAAAGTAAATCATAGTAAGCTAACATCTATGCAAGTGCATTTCCTATTATAATAAAGTCCCCCAAGTATACCTTTTATAGGTAAAAGTGTAAGACTCACTCTAGAAATAATGTATATTATACAAAAAGCTAGTACTCTACTCAGCACTCTTTAAACACATTAAACTTAATAGGACGTATAGAGAGTTAAGAGTTCCTACTTATATTTTCTCTTATATTATTATACTTTAGTAAAGTCTTATACTTAATAGAAATTCTGGTAAACACCTAACTATTGCAGAAGATTAAGGGTACTTCACTTTTATATATTCTAGAGAAAGTATAACGTAATAATTATACCTTAAAGCAGGCTATAGTCGATTAGGAGCATGTACTAGATATACTTTTAAAGAGCTATGTATACTTCTATAATTGGTAAATATTTAGCCTTTATTTATTTATAAAGAAAAACGAGATTATGACATTACATACTATGGATTATTTTTGCAGGGAGCATGCTTAAGAAGTACTTACATTATCCTCTAAAGTACTCATCAAGTAGTAAAGTCAAGAGTAAGCTAACGCCTGATGCCTAAAGTAACAAGTACCCTTGAGTCCCGCTATAACGACTATATCAACCTATAGGTAGACTTAATCATGACCTTACATCTTCTTGCTTTACTAAAGATGAAGAATCTATTATATAGATAAATTATTAATTAAACATTTTAGAATAGTGTAACTGGCATATTCTATAGGCTAATTTCGTATAAAATAAGTCCTCGACTTTATACTTATAGCTTAGAGAGTGCCTTAATTATGTAACCCTTTTTTTATAAAAGCAATTATTTCTCTACTCTCTTGTATAGTATAGCAAGAAATCTATGTAAGCTTCACCCTAGGGAGCATTATAAAGCAATCTTTGTGAGTAAGAAAAGTATATTTAGAGGGCGTGTATAGTACTCTATAAATAATAAAAAAAGAAAAAGGCTTAGCAAGATCCTATTTTTAAATAGTATCCCCTAAAATTTTAAATAAAAAGGTAGAACTTAGCAAACTATTATTTAAAAGGGCATACGCACGACTAATAAAGAATCTATAATTATTAGGTTTAAGAGAGCTAGTATCTCTATATCTTAACCAACGAATAAGAGTATATTCCCAGTAAGCATACCTCTTTTACTAAGAACATGCATGAAATTACTTGCTAATATATTACGAGATGATATAGAGTTTTATTCTACTAAAAAGACTTGCGCCTTACTAATGGTGTCGTATATCTAGGGTATTTTCAAGAGTCCTTTATATTAAGTAATTTTTAAGAAAGATTTGAGTATACACTTATATCACGCTAATATTTTATAAAAAGGAGCTTACCACAAGTACTTAAGTATTCTCTCTAAGCGTTTTTAGTAATCTATGCCAAGAGTAAATAACGGGTGCCTTTTCTCTTTATAAAGTAACAATGAGCTCCTTTTTCTTGGCTAGACATATAAACATTTTTGCGTATTATTATACTCTCTTAAAAGTAAAGAAAAGACTTACATACACTAACACTCTTTATCCTTCTCTCTAAGTTCCTAGTTTATATTTATTATATACTAAATATACTAATAATTTTATAATAAGAGGGAATTTTATTATAGAAATATCTGGAATACCTAACACTTGGAGAAGATAGATTTTTACTTTATTACTTGAGATATATTTAAGGTTTTATTATAATATAAGTTTATACTTGTTTAACAAAGTACTAGAAACTAAGATAGGCTACTATTGTAACCTTCTCTAGAGATTAAGTCTCCTTATAAAGGGCACGTAACTAGTCAAGAACTTCCTTTATGCCTCACCCTTTGACCTTAGTTTTATAGTAGTTACTCCTTATTATACTTATTAATTATTATTTTAAGGGATCAGGGGTAAGACACCTTAGTAATTATATATATATTATGAAGGAAAGGAGCACTTTATTTATAGTGCGTGACTCTTTGTATAAAATATAATATTAAGTGAAGCAATTATTAATTAACTCTTAAATATCCTTCTTAGAGTGCCCCTATTATAAAGGTGCAGCGATTCCTCAAGAGGACATCTTTAGTCTTACCTTATGGCAAGAGTCTTTACTTAGCACATTATACTTATAATTAGATAAAGTAGAGCACCTTAATTACTTAGTACTCGTTGTTCTTATACTTAAATATTGCTCTAAGTTAAATTAATTTATATGTTAAAATATTTTCTAGAAAGTACAGCTACTTCTCTATACTTAATAAATTAAAGCTAAACTATAAAGAGCGTATTTCTTTTCTTAACACTTAATTGTAACTGTAACAAATGAAGGTGTCTTTGTAAGGGCCTCTCTTATTTTTTAAGTTTTTATAGAAGTGTCTTAAAGTATTACCCCCTAAGATATTTTAATAAAAGGGCGAGTACTTCTAACACTTTTAACAAAGGGTTATACCTTGTTCACGCTATAACATATCTCTACTTAATAAATTATTTAAGATGAATAGACCTAAGTGCATTAGTATTCTTACAGCTTACTACTTAGACCCTTATGAAAGTACACTAAACGCAAGAGACTACTCTAATAATTAAAAATGAATTATACGCATCAACACTTCCTATAGATGAAAGAGTATACTAGTTAAGAGCTGACCTTTATAGACAATTTAACCTATACATGTACTCTTAAAAAAATACCTTGCATTTTATTATATATAAATGGTGTCAAAAAAGTATCTCACTTTATTAAAAACTTAAGAGGTAATTTAATTAAGGAAGAGGTTTATACTAGAAGAGGTAGTTTAATCTTATAACTTTAAATGGTATAGACACTTTAGAGAAAGGGTGCTGTCTCAGTATGTCTTAAGTTTTTCCCCTAGAAAAGTAAAAATAAATGAAGAGCTAATCTATCTATAAAGTTAGATAGGAAAGGTTTTTTAGTAAGAAAGTACTCGTGTCTTATTAATTAAATTATAAAAAAGTAGAGTGACTTCTTCTATACTAAAAATATTTAGTACTTAATTCTACTAGAGGAGAGTTTCTTTATTTAATTTAATAAAGTATTAGTCCATAGTAAACTATAATGATGCGTACTTCCTGTATATTAATAGGAAAGAAGTCTTATAATTAAGTTACCCCTTGTTTGTTAAGATATAATTGTAGTCGAGTAGTACTTAAATAAAATGCATTTGGGTATACCTAAGCCCAATTTTAATGAATAAGGGTATAGCCTTATAAAGTCGTAGTAAAATAGATTTGTAGGAGATACCTCACACTAATCAGTAAAATATTTCTTGTTAAGAAAAGGGGGCTAACTCCTAGTATAATTAAGCAATTTAAGCTATACATATTTATAAATAAAAGTACCTTCTTCTAAGTAAAGACATATTATATAAGGGTTCATAGTTAACTTGCGAAAGGCTTGACACAAAAAAGAAAGAGGCCCTCTATTCCTATATAATTATAATTCAATATACTTTTATGTTATCTTATATCTCTTAGAGTTACTTACGTACCTTAATACTTTATGAAAGAGGGTGGCCTAATAACTCTCACTACAATTACTTAAGAAAAAGCTTCATTGCGCATATATACATATTTAATTAAAGCTTAAGATCCAGATTTAGAATAGTAAAATATTTGTCGAATCCTATTGATTCTTTTTTTATGGTAAATGTCGTTTATATACTTCATACTGGTAGGTAACGACCCTATGTTGCATACATAGGCGACGGATCGTCTTCTGCTTTTCTGCACACGTTCGCAAAGTGAGGAAATATACCTAAAAAATAGTCTTCAATATTCCACTAATAAAGAATATAAAAAGAAGTAACAAGACTTGCCCGTCGTAACACCACAACCTAGCCTTTTCGTTTACTTTCCTCGGTTGGTGATTGATCTCAAATTATAGAAGTTATAGGTAAATGTATGTAGATGTAGAAAAGTAAGGTTTTTGTAATTAGTTAGTTTAGTAAAAAAGCTTAAAAAGGGATAAACCAAAAACTATATCAAAAGCTCCTTAGTTCACAAACAAAGTAAACTTGATACGTTCATATTTTCACATTGTCTAATATATAAATTATTCCAATATTCTAAATTTTAAATAAATATATACGGCATACTTGGCTACAAAAAGATTTTACCAGTTTTTTTTATTCTTCCTATAAATACATTCTTTCTTCTTTTGTATTGTATACACAACACCTGTAGATGAAATTGCGGCAAATACTACACTTAACTATACGTACGTACCTCTATCTCTGAGTAAGTAAAATCTAAGCAGCTACCTCCTCTGTTTTTTTAACACTTGCCTGGTGTGTTGTTGGGAGGAGAGACAGCGTATTCTTGCGACTTATACTTTTTATTATATAATATAAGGAACAAAGAAGAAGTAATTTAGGAAAAGATTAGATAAAGAACGAATCAAACAACGTAATAAGTTATATTCTTTAACGAAGCTGTGGATGTCTGTCTTACAAAGAGGAGTCCTTTATCTAGTAGTTATCTGCTCGTAACCTTTAGTGTTATTCGAAAACCAGTGCGTATCACCTCGTTTTAGTTTAGTCATTACTACAAATCATTTATTTAGTATTTAGAAATCTTACTACTAATTGGAGATAATTTCTTATCAAGTAGACAACTCTCGGATCCTCAGACAAGAGCTTTGCTTAAAAATTCATTTAAAGAAGAGAAGACAGACTGTATAGAAAAAAGAAAATAAAGTAGGGTTTCGTATAAAATTCAGAGCAGAAGCAGAGATAATAAAAATAAAGAAGCAATTACGAATGTTTGGTGAGAATCGCTAAGCCTAAAGAGCTCGAAGATTTCAGGAGTTTGCACTAATATTACCATACCTCTAAATTTAAAGTAATTTTAAATTTTATAAGTTTCTTGTTTACTTTTCAGAAAAAATATACCACCTAACCTAAGATAAATACTGTTCTACTATGCTAGAAAATATCTTTGCCTGAACAGAAACTACCCTTTTTGCTATGAGAAAAGTCCATGGAAGTCATGATCATATTATCTTTCCGTCTACTATATTGTAAATTGTAAACCGCGTCCCTTGCTCTAGACTTGGAAACAGTTTCAGAGAATAATAAATAAGCATAGAAACAGGAAATTATTGCTTATAAAATATTATGAAAAAACTATACTAATCTTCCAAAGTAAGAAATGCTCTGATCCTTGGATTGTTTGCTCAATTTAGTTCTTCCTTACTCAACAAAGTACATGGATTGGAACCGAGAATCCTATTTGATGAGAGAAATGTAGCCTTGTAAAGACGCATTTTAAATCTAATTTTTACCCTGGAAGAATAAAGAAAGAATAATAATATAATAATAGAATTCACTAGAAGATAGCGATACGTCCTGCAAAATGAATGAAAAGACCTGAGAAAGGTTGTATATCAGACAGAATTCTGATTAGCGCATACTCAAACCGAGAAAAAGGAGAAAGAAAAGAGAAAATGCAAATATTTAGTCATAAAAACGTGTTTAAACGAAAATAGCCAGCTGCTTGCTATATTTTTTTAAGAAATGGACATTTTATAAATTATATTAATCTAAAAATAAGACATCGCCTATAACTGCCGTTACCTTACTGTCCTCTTTAGGGAGCAACCCCTTAATCTTCTATTTCTATAATGCTGCACTTACTATTGGCCCAAATCACCTACAAAGTCTTTCAAAACACCCGACCTGGCAAGTATAATCCTCCTTTTTCTTTTTCTTAAGATTAAGCTACATATAGAAACAGCGGGCCTTTGCCCAAAAAAGAAACATTTATGGATGATCTCAACCTTCATTTAGGGAACAATCTATACAGAGAGGTCGTAGCAGATTGATCAAATATTCACACCATTCGCCTTATAGTTAGAAATACGAGGGGAAACCACTTATCCTTGATTTTTTCATTTTCATACAAAGCCAACTAGTTCTTTTTCTTTACTTAATATAATATACATAGATCTCTTATTAACAGGTGCCTCGCTTTTTTGGATAGGATTTTTATATAACAATAAAAACTCTAACTCTAAAAAAAGTGTAGGTTAAATCTCTTCTTTCTAATCTATACTCTACGCCATGCTGGGACTAAACATACTTTCTACAAGCTTCACTTTTTCCTCCAACTATTATATATTCATTTGAAAATAATATATATATATTATCTTTTGTCTTTTGAATCTCTGCCCCTGCCTTTCTTCTAAGTTAAAAAAAAGCCACGTTTGTTATCATAAATTTGATCTACTAAAAGTTTTTCTTTACTCCATTCTTTGTTTTTCGAGATTGAGCCAAAGTCATTGTACATATTCTTGATCTCTTGTAAATCTTCGCTATTGGGATCTGATGTAGTATATTATCATAATATATAGTCTGTTATGCATGGAAATAAGGTTGTCTTACTACGTCTACTATTACTTACTCTAATAAATACTATAATAAAATTTTTCCTACTTTATGAAAACTTTATTAAATAAAGCAAATGCTTGAAAATGCGTTGGTATGGTCTTAGACTTACACTCTGTCTAATAACCAAACCGTGAGAAGATGCGAAAAAATTCACTACATCTGTGCTAGCGGGAAAATGAAATAATCTATTAGAAGTTTTGAGCACGAATACAACTTTTATTTTTGTCATAAAACGTCTCCCGAGCGAGGCTATTTAGTATATAGTAACTAGTAATTGTTTAAGAGAGAGTAAAATCAGTTAAATAAGACACGTGTCCAGGCACAAGCTAAATGATATGTGGGTATCAAAGCCGTTCTTTTTAGATTAATCAGATCTATACATTACATAAAATACACTCATAAAATTAGAAGTTTTTAAGGCTATAAGTTTACATAAGTTAAAAATAAGGTAATTCCTAAAGGGACTGACTACTTGAAAAATATTCGAATCCGCCAGTTTTAACCAAAAAAGTTTAGCAATGTCTATTTTATTTTAAGGGTCTAAAAAGCACAATAATATAATTTCTAATAACGCACCCCAAGCCTCTTTCATTAACCAACGAAACGATTCTTGTCTCAAATAAAGGAACATAAACTAAGTTTGTCAAAGAAATAGATCCTTAAGTATCAAAAAATTAGAGTTATAGTCTACACATAAAATATTCAAGGAGTGATAAGAAGCCAGGAAGATGCTTGTTTGTTAGTTTCAAACTACTATGCTGATATGTGTAAGACCGTCTTTCTTGTACCCAGTAAGAAATTTTAATAGAAGCGTAATTAAAAATGAAAAAGTATTTCTACCTGATGTATTTTTCACACCTAACTAACTGAGATAGTATATTATAGGTTTAGCAACAACCTTACTTCTGTTTGCATTAAGAATTAAGATAAATGGAAGAATAAATATTTTAGAATGTTAGTAATTGCAAATATAAAAGATGAGACGAGCGAAGAAAATCCAGTACTCCCTGTTTTATAGAGTTAGACACTCGTGCAAAAAAAGATAAATGTAAGCTAACATATATTTTAGAGAAAGAAATTTAATTATGCGCTTGTTTATAGGGGTCAATTACATATCTTAGAATAGCAGACTTAATAATAAAGGAGCTGGTACTTACACTAGTGCTTGTATTTTAAAGACGAGGCTTGTTATACTTTTTATACTTTAGTTAGTTAACAAAGAGTGAATGCGTCTCTTAGAGAGTTCTTTAGCCATCTTATAGTAAAGAGTTATCTATCCCTACATTAATTATAGATTTGTATACTCAAGTTATTATTATTAAATATTATAGAACTTTTTATAAATACCTTGGCACATACATACCTAACACTTTATGTAAGAAATAGTACCACACTCTTATAATATGTTCTAGGAAAATACTATTCTAATTACGCCTTAAAAGATTCAGTAAAATATTAGATAGGACCAAGATCTTATACTAATAAAGTACTTCATATCTAATAACTTCATATATTTAATAAAAACTATAGTATAGGCTAAAGCATAAACAACAGTAATGAGCTCTTTTCTTGAGTGTCTTTACTAGAATCTCCATCTCTTGCTATTGAAAAGCAAGTAATTACTTATACTAAGCCTTACTCCTGCAAGTAATATGTGAGAAGTTATTTTATACTCTATGTTATATTTTTAATTCAAGGTAATACTTGAGTCGCCTTAACCTTAGTCTTAGGCTTTTCTCTTTAAAGAAGAATACCCCGTTGTTAGAGAGGAAAGTATGTTCCTCTGAGTTTACCTTAAGTTTATCTTATAGAAAAGTGCAAATTATTTTAAGCTAATGGTTAAGAAGTTATTTAAATACAAGCTTATAAAACTATATCTTAAATTAGAGTTACGCCTTGTTAGCAAAAGTGTGATATTACTCCTTATGTAAAGTATTCACTGACTAGACAAGCTCCCTTACCTTTTATATACCTTTCTTTAATAATAGAGTCAGTACTCTTTCTTAAGGTTTTAAAGATCTAAAGAAAAGTATTTAGGCAACCCCTATTACTTAATATCTTGCATAGAGAGTACTCAAAAATAACCTCTTCTCCAAGAATACTAGAGTAGAGAGTCCTTATCCTTCTTAACCCTTCGTATAAAGTAAATGGGTATCTCTTAAGGAGTTACTTTATATACTATGTTATTTATGAAAGGAATCGCTATGTTTTGTACTATTATCTAATAGATTATAATTTTATGAAACTTTAATCTAAGTATCTTGGAAAATATCTAGCATTTATAGATAAGGGCAGTACTTTTCAGGCACTTATATAGGGAATAATTTTATAGTTAAGAAATAACTATGGCTCGATAATGCTATAGGATATTTCTATTTAATAAATAATCTAAGCAAAGTAGACTTAATAAGAGAGCTAATATATCTCTTACTATAAAGGTTGAGAAAGGCTGAGCCCTTAGATATATTCTTAATTACTTTTCCTTAACTCTGTGCACTTCTTCCTTTTTTAAGATAAGGTAACTCCTATACTCTACCAAGAGATAAGTTTACGTAAAGAGCTACAACATAATTATTTACTAGCAAGGTCTAACTCTAATATAAGGTAAATACTAACATAGGTAGAATAATAACTCAACCTTTAATAAAAAGTAGGCTTCTCATGCATAAAATAGAGTTTTACTCCTATTAGATAGATAAATATATTTAGTAGAGGGCACAGATACTCTCTCTTAAGCAATAATTTAATTGAGTATAGCATAATTAGTTACTATTAGTAGGCTCTTCTCTATAAATCTATAAAGTGTGTAAATACTCTTGCATAAGATAATTAAAAGTACCTTCTCTCTCTTATATAGTAATAGATTAATTATTTACAAAGCTATAAGTTTCTTTATATTACTACTTCTTAAGGTACGTCAGAGGATTGCGTAAGTATTTATTAAAAAAACCTTTTATCTCTCAATAAGTCACAACTCTTAAGTGCTAGTAGTGAGTAATCCTTTAGTTCACATTATAAATAAAGCCTAACTATTTCTTAACTACAGAATTATTCCTATAGAGGAGTACCCTTATCTTCCCTAAAAGCAAGGTATTTAGAAACATAATTTAGAATAACAGTCTTAAGAATTTTACATAATTATATAAAAAATTTAAAAAGAGCTCTACTAAATATTATTAGGCCACGTAAGTTAATAAGTCTAATTAAGCATTTCATTTTCATGTATCTATTGTAATAAAAAGGACTCCTAAGTAATATATATAAACTCTTACGTACGGTATACTAGTGTGAAAGGAGCAAGAGTACAGGACACTTTCTTAATTATTATTATTGGAAGTATTCGTAATTATGCTTCAATAATAGCTAAAACTATTTTTTACAAAGGAGGTACTTTACGACTCTTTCTCAAGCATAAATAGATCTAAAGCAACTTTTCTTGCTGTAGTGTTAGATACTTATCAAAGTGTTTATCCTTTTACAATTTCATAATAATATACGTTGCACAAGTTTATAATTAGTAGATTAAGAGAAGGTTCTTTTACTTAAGTAAGATGGGGAGAGCTCTAGGTAATAACCTTTCCTTTATTAAAATATAATAAATAATGCTTGATGTTATATAAGTTATTTTTAATATACCATTATCCCTTTGTATTTAGTATATTAAAGCTAAGCTCTAAGGACTCTTCTCTTTTTTATGCACTAGTTAAAGTGCACCATAAAAGATGAAGTATCTCCTATACAAATATTACTAAAGAGGGAACACGTTATCCTTCTCAGGCGCATTTCTCTCTTACCCTTGTTATAGGAAAACATCGGCAAGCATTCTTCTACAATTAATTTTTTATAAAAACTATAGGATTACTCTATTATATAAAGGATAGCTCTATAGCAAAAGGGTATTATTCCCTAAAACATATTTAAAGTAGTAAAGACTTAAATATTTATTACTAACAAATCATGTATGTTATAGTACTTCCTATTGCAATCAAGTTATTCAAGTCACATATATATAAGTTACGCGGACATATTAAGGAAGAACTCTCTAGCCTATAAATATTGTGGAAACCATAAAGTACTGACAAATAAGAGCTCTAAAGAAACTTTCTAGAAAAGTATAGAGAAAAGTAAGGGGTACTCTAAATAAGTTCACGCATATATTTGTACCTAATCAAGTGCTTAAAATAAAATAACTAGAAGGGAGTGCTCTAGTTCTAGGTTTATATAAATATGAGCTACATTAGTAAAGTGCCCAGTATACTTACATATTTAAGGCTTAACTATTATTTATAAGAGAGTAATTGGACGTATCTCTTCTTCAGTTATAAGTAAACTTTTAGGGATTATTAGCCCTACCTATTTCTCTAACATATATTACTGCTCTATAAATAATACTAGAGCATTACCTAGTAAAGAAGCCCACTTGAAGAGTACATAACTAAATCTTATAGGGTAACCTCTAATAATTAAGTGACTTTAGTAAATACATAGTTTATAGTAAGACATTATTTCCTCAAGTCACTAGTACGCAGCGCCCTTTTTTAGAAAAGCTAATGCTAATAGAATACCTCTTAACTACTTAAATGAGAAGGAGGAGTAATATACCTTTAGGCCCTTATTTATATATTTTTTAAGAAAGTAAAGGTTTAATTATCTAGAAAGACAAAATTTACATACTTTGTTAGGAGAGAGGTTTAAAGGCCTTATATTTATAATAATAGAGGTTTAGCTATACTATAATTAGGTAGTAAGTGCTTCCGAAAACAATCAAATAATGGTAAAGTAATGGTTAAAGAGACTTCGTAGGCAAATACATGGCTTATAAAAGAGCAGGCACTAGTGAACTAGAGACGCGTATATATTTCCCCAAGCAAGAGAAAGTATTAAAGTGCCTCTAGTCAAAACATACTTATATTAATAAGTGTACTCAAGATGATCTGTATTCCTTGTAGTGTTTTTATAAAGATAGAGAGTTACTTATTTACCCAATTATTTAAAATCAAGGGAGATGTAGGAGTATATTATAAAAAACCCTTAAGTATAAAAATTATTTACTAGATGGTAGGGAGAGTTCCTGACCATGTATCTTGCTATATTTTCTAAAAAGCTAGGCTTTAATTATGTAATAGTATACTTTCTTAATAAAGAATAAAATGTCTAGAATAATTATATGCAAATGCGCTATTATTTACCTGAGTCTCCCTTAAAACTATTAGGCGAGTGTCTTTTCTAAAGCACAAAGTTAATGGTTATCTCTCCTGAGTTCCCTCCTATTAATATAAGAGTTTCTTCAACTTTACCTTGTGTAAATAGAGTTACTTTAAATTATATTTATTATAGTTAAGTATTTATTAATTATATAAGATTAATTTTTTTTGAAAATACCTAACAACACTAAAGGTCGAATTTCTAGGAAATAGAGTTTAATATTTATACTTAAACAATTATTTAAGCTTAAGATAGCGCCTACACCTTATAGAGGAAAGGTTACTTCATCACTCCTCTAAGCCAATATATAGGATATTGGTGTCCTCATAAAGTGGAGGCTTTTCTTATTAAGGAGTTCTCTCATATTATAATACTAGATTAGATGAGTCGCTCTTTATATGTATTATATTTAAATATACTTATAAATGACTTTGCAATTGTATAAAACCGTGCTGTTGGTAAGGACGCTTCGCCCTCATATGTTATAGAAAATATTTTTTGTCTAGTACACGAAATATTTAGCAAAAGCATAAGTGCATCTCTATATTTAATAAAGAGTTAGTTATTAATTATGGCATAAAAAATCTTCCCATAAAAAAAGAACACTTAACAAAATTTTGTATTAGTTTGACTTAAAGAAGCTACTGCTCCCAAGAAGAGAGGAAAGACCACTTAATTTACTCCGCGCAAATATATTTTAAAAAGAAGGGAGTAGTGCCTTATATTAACTTGTGTAACTTAAATTGTTAGCATAAGCATAATAAGTACCTTGATCACCTTATATTATATTTAATGAGAGGAGTATACTACTATTTATATAATTGTTGCTTGTATAAGGCTAAAAAAAAAGAATTTCTCTAGTAAATAAAGGGGCTATATAGGTGGTGTGAGATTATATTTGTACTTATTAAATACTAAAGCAATACCATAATATATAGAATTATATGCCAGAGTGCCCACGTACGCTGTATATTAATAATTAATTAGCCTTTTAAAATATAAAAGGACTTCACATAATAAATGCCGTAGTAAATAATACCTAAATGCTAGAGGAAGTTGGAGAGCAGTATGCCGAAGGAATGCATTTATAGAAAGACTTAATTATGGCTTTGCTTATGATAACCTACATATTTTAATATACTAAAATTTACTAGAGCGCCCTACCATATTATTTGATAAATTTATGCTTAAGTTATTATCATAAGTAGAGCTGCTTTATTCCTTTAGACAAGATATTAGTATCTATTAAATACAGGATTTCCCTAGAGTTACTGACGCGCACTTTAGTTCTTTTATATTACATGCGTTAATTATTACTTAAATATTAGGGGCCGGGAAAGATCATAGCATTTACATAAGTCACTAGTAACTATTATATCTTATATTTTATAGATAAAGATTTTATAGTGGAATCATAACTTAAAGTGTATGTTTCTTTAGTATCGTTAAAGTTCTAAATTAGCTAGAAAAGTACGAGCTATTTATCATTGATAGAGCAACTTCTATGTAGAAACTCTTTTAAAATGAGTATTTATGTTTATGGGAAAACATATAAACTCATTACTAAGATTTAGACTATAAGAAGTTATATTGAACTAATTTGTTCTTACACTAAAGCATTTATATACTTCACCTAAAATAAAGGGCGTACTTCTTCTTACGCTAGATAGATACTATGGGTATATGGTCTAAGTATCATCTAAAATACAACTTTAGCTTAAGTAATCTCTATAAGCTAGTATAAGGTACCAATACATTATAGGGTATCTCCTTTAACTAGTAATCTAGTAATTATGGGTGCTTCTAGGGTAGAGTTCTCTTAAGGCTATAAAGCTGCTCCTAAGAGTAAGAGCTACTTTTGCGCTCTAATTTCTGATAAAAGCCTTAGACTATTTAATTTATTATAGCTTTTAATATTTAACTGAAACTGTAAAAGACAAGTAACTGGAAAATACCTGACTTATGACTTTATAGAGAAAAGGTTTTAGAGGGGATACTCTCTTCGTACTTTACTTTATAAATATTTAGAATGTATCTTAAATAAATAAGGCATTACTCTTACACTAGACTAGACGGAGAATTAGCATACCTTACTTACATATTATAACTTAGAAATGATACTTTAGTAAATGATAAGTTCCTACAATACCTTAAAATTAAGCTCTTGTAAGTACATACCTTATAGAAAAGAGTACTCCTTATTTAAAATAAAATAAGGAAGATATTATAATAGTGAACTACAAGGGACTAGTAGTTACCCAGGGCCCTTACTATAAAGTATAAGAGATAAAGTACCAGTATACATAATTGATAGTTACAAGTTACAATATAACTTTCTAATAAGTGCTTAAGGAGATTATACTTCAACAAGCTATTTATAATAGAATTATTAAAGAGAATCAAGGCTCAATTATACGCGTAAGTAATGAGAGAGGGTATAATCAAGAGAAATACCTTGCTACATTAAATTCTATAGGAAATAGTACTTTTTTATAAATTATTAAATAATTATGATTAGAACTCCTTTTACAAATACCTATAAGGAGATAGTACTCTTGCTAGAGGAGAGTTTTCTCTTATATTTATTATATATTTAGCTTCGAAATGTAGGTGACTTCTTTCTAGAGTTAGAGTATTTAATGCTTAATTATGAAGTATATAAGTGTTTCTATTAATGTTATATGCTAAAGTGCTCTAGTCCTAAGCAAGCGAACTCTTTATAACGTAGTACTTCAATGAAAGGCACGAATTACTCTCCTTTTGTTAAGCTATGAAATATAGGATAATTACTCTAGGCCCTCTATAGGCTTAAAAGAGATATGCACTTATTATCTAGAAGAACAAAGGAAAGGGTGCATCATAACTCTCTAGTAACAAAGTAACAAGCGATGGTTAGTTAAGTACATTACTAGTAAATGAGTTCTTCTTCCCTTTATAAGAATGCCTTTTTATAATAATGAATATGTAAGCATGAAATTTATCGCTTATTTTATGAAAGGAGCCTCTTATATTATTTATAGCTGCTTTGTTATATGTAAACTACGTACGATATCCGTTACTAACTCTTGGATCTATTTATTTAAGTACTTCTACATATTAATAAATAATTATAGTCACGCTATAGGATACTCCTTTAGCAAAGAATCATAGCCTGTTAGCCTTAAGGTACCTTAGTTCTCTTTATAAAAGAGATTAAAACCAAGCTGTATCTTATCTTAGTTTATTAATAAGGAGTTCTTCTATGCCATATTATAATTATAAAGTAGTTTACTTTCCTATGAGTACTAGAGTTGGGAGAGACTCTAGAGAAAATCTTTTTTTATGCAGTACTAGGAGCTCTTTGCTTTCTTATATATAGGTAGTACGTATAAATAGTTTTGCCTTTACACTTATACTTTTAGTAATAAAGAAAAGGAGACGTATTTAATTATTTACTAAGTAAAGGGAGAAAAGGTTTATCCCCCTGTGCAATGGTTAGAATAAGTCTTCATTATAGTATTATTTAGCAGTTATTTCCCGCATAGCCGAGCACTTTATCTATGTTTATTAAAGAACTAGTACCTCTTAAGTTACGCTATTATAAATAATTATTTTAAATTAAAGGTTGATTATTAAATTTGTGCTGGATAATATGTTATATTTTTTATGTACTAGAGAAATAACTTTATACTTATCTACTCCTACTTTATTATACTTAATAAAAACCTTATAGAAGCACACTCTCTAACCAATCTTTATATTGAATACAAATGCTCCTATGAAGTTATAAGACAACTTCTCTATGAATAACTAATAATGGAATACGCCTTTACACCTGACAATCTACCTTCTACAAGACCAAGAGGGTAAAATATAGCAGCACTCTAATTTAGCTCTTACATAAGTGTTAAATAAATTAAAGAGTACTCCTACTTCGAGTAACTTACTAGGCCATAATTCTTAGTTAGTAGTAATAGCACCTCCAAGCTTTTAATAAAGAGGTGCTTGTGTTTCTCTTATAATTCTTTAATAATTCAGTATGAATAACTTTTTTGTAATACATTAGTTAATCTTTATTATTATTTATAAAGGTAAAATACGCTATTTACTATAGCATTATTGCCAAGAGCCTATAGAATGGTACTTGGGTATTTAAAATAGAGTATTAATAATTTAAGAGAAAGTATAAATAAAAGCATCTATTATTAATGAAAGAGATTCCTTATACCCTAGAATATTTTGAATAGTTAAGACTTAAATTATACTAAACTATAAATACAAATAGGGCGACTTATACGCGCTTAACTAGATACATATTTGTAAGAGGGAGTACCTACTTTCTATAACACCTTTAAAGTCTTAGTTTATTCGTAAGTTATTTCTACAATAGGCCTTTGTCTAATTTAGTAGTATCTACTATGTTGTAGAGTACTTGCTAGCCTACAAAGTCTTGATCATAATGAAATTATTCTAGGAGATACTTGCTTAATATATTATAAATAAACTATGTATTTTTAAATATAATATGTAATACATAATAAGGCCGCTCCCTATAATAAAGTAAATGCTTTAAAGCGCGTATTATAGATATAAATATAGGTGCGCTGCTTAGTAACTAATCTTATTAAGAGTGTGCAAAGATAATTCATTATTATAAGTATAAGTAGGGGACCCTAAAAAATCTCCCTTATTTATAGTCTTTAGGGGTATTTACTTTTCTTAATATTTAAAGTATAACAAGTACAAATCTAATTCTAATCTTTTATAATTAAAATGCTCCATAAGATATACGATATACTTAAGTAGCTTTTTTTAGTAGTGATGGAGAAATAATAACTTCTTTTTAAACCAGTATACAATTATTTGTTAAGTGTGCTCTTGTTAAATGAAGATATATTATGCCATAATTAATGCACGAATATTTATTAAAGAATTAAAGAGAAGAGGATTTCTTCTCTTTTACCTATATTTTAATTAGGTATTTATAAAAAAACGTTTAATTTATTAATATATAATTAATAGCTCTAACTAAATAGAATAGTCTAAATGCAACTTCGTGCTTGTATATATCTCTTTAAATATAATAGGGAAGTACTTATTAGTAATAGACTCGTTACTTTCTCATAAGACACTAGTAATTTACTCTAACATTCTTTGTTACTTAAGGTACTTTAGAGAATAATTAAATCTTTAGTAATTACACATTCCTTTATAAAATATTAGGATGATATTAGTGTATGTTTAAATCTTTTCTAAATTATTTCATAAGTAAAAAACTCTTGAAAATACCCTAGTATAGTATACGGTACCATTAGTTAGTCCTTTATATTTTTGGGGATATTACTCTCTTTATAACGTATTAAAAATTTATATAATAAAGCATGCCTAAGATAAGCTTAATAGTATTACTAAGGAAGCTAGTTAGTAATTTTATATGTGTATGCTCTTAGTAAAAGGCAGTAGTGTAAGGAAATCTTGTCTAGTGATATACTCTTTAGTCATATAAACTCTTAAACTCTAGGGTAAGTTATAGAAGTATCAGCTTTCTTTTAAGCCCAACAACTATAGATGCTTTATTAGCGAGAGGTGTGTTAGGGCATGAAATTAATATAATAAATATAGCTCTTTGTCAAGTAAGGAGTTTCTAAGGGGCGTTTCTTGCCTTAATATGTATACTAAAGAAGAGGAAGGGCATGTATCCTACGTTATAATAAAGACTCACTATTTATAAAACATAGTCGCATCACTTATACTTTTACTTTCAAGGCTAAATAGGCATTACTATTAAGTGCTTAGAGATAAATAATAATATATAGAATTAATAACTTGCCCGTTTTAGAAGGGATAAAAGTATGTAAGCTTAATAATTATAAAAGACTCTATCTTTGAGAGGGTCCTCTAGCCAGTTACTTATTTAAAGTAAATATAGTAAAGAGAAAAGAGTACTAACTACTTTACACAAGGATACTTTGCAACTTAGAAAATACAGCTTACTTAGTAAAGCTATTCTATTATTTAGGGGTGGCTTAGAACATGTAGTTATAAAATAAAGTCTAATCTTAAGTAAATATTACATGGATAAGTACGCGCTAAGACTACTAGAGAAACTAGTATCCTACCCCCAAATTTAGGCATTTACCAAGGTATTTAGTGTAAGATTTCACTATAATATTAAGTAAAAATAAAATTTATTGCAGGTAATAATAGTATTAGTTACGAGAGTTTTGTTAAGAAAGGAGTTTGTTCCAGGGCACATTTTATATTAAGAGATGCATAAATTAAAGTATAAACTAAGTACTTAGTAACCTCTATTTTATAAAATGTATGTGAATAAACCTAATAAAGTATTTATGTACAAGCATTTCCTATATATAGGTTTCTTTTGTGATATATGATACGGCTTTTTCCTTAATATATATTTCCTTTTTTTAAGTAATAACAAATAGAGTAATTAAGGCAAGTATTTTTCAAAAGTCTCGCTAATAAAGTTCAAAAAGTATATGTTTATGGCAAGCTAGAAACATAAGTGATTAAATAGAACACATAGTAATAAATTCTTGTAATGCTTTGGGGTAATGGGGTAATATTGCACAACAATGAAAACAACTCTAGTAAATGAAGCCTACAATTTGTCTTCTACTAAGAAGATCTCCGTAACATGTATACCATCTTTCTGTACTTAGTTTATGTAGTACTTTGTAGTTATTTGCCTATAGCATGTTAGATAAATTAGCTAATTTATTGGTGGGATATAATTTAAAGATATAATATAGTCTCTTGTGCATTACTCCTCAAATATATCTATTATTTGCTAACAGGAAGAACTGTAACGTATATACTTTTTTTTTAGAAATATCAATAACTTGCCTGTACCTTGCTCTTTCTTTGTTGGTGTTCTAGTATGTGCTTTAAACTTATCTTATGCTATAAAAAGTATAAGCCGGGTTCTCTTTTTTTATGAAATGCTTATTTACTATGTAAAGAAAAATTACTTAATTTTGTATTTAATACGCAATACTCTTGTCCTAACTTGCCTTAGTAACACAAGGAATAAATATATGCTTAGAAAAGACAAGATAGAATATAATCTATCTAACATTTTAAGGTATCTCCTTTCTAATCTATAATTATTCATTACCACGGAGCTAGTCTATTTTCTACTAATAACTATTAACTTGTAATGCACGTTTTACTGAAACAAGCACTTTTTTTAATAAGAGTTAACTCTTTTAAGAATACATTGTTGAAAGTCAAC
>JAYMSP010000266.1:0-62389 GCA_036897095.1 Plantago elongata | reverse complement strand
AAATCTGATTATTCTTTGTTCACAAAGAATTGTTCACAAGGTTTCATAACTCTTTTAGTTTATGTAGATGATATTCTCATAACTAGTTCAAATAATGAGCTCATCAGTGAAGTGAAGCAGATGCTGCATAAACAGTTCAAAATAAGGGATTTAGGCTCAATCAAATATTTTCTTGGTTTAGAAATCAATAGAAAACCTAAGGTATTATGTCATGGAACTACTCAAAGATACAGGTTTAACTGATTGTGAATCAGTTGTTAGTCCCATGGAATTAAATCTCAAATTCACTCACAATGATTCAGATATTCTGAATGATTCTACTCTCTATAGAAGCCTCATTGGTAGGTTGATATATCTCAACATTACCAGGCCTGATATCACCTATGCAGTTGGAATACTGTCTCAATTCATGGAGAAGCCTTCAAAGATTCATCTTCAAGCAGTTTATAGAATACTTAAATACTTGAAAAATGCTCCAGGTCAAGGCATTTTCTTCTCTTCTTCTAGTGATTTATCACTATCAGCTTATAGTGATTCAGATTGGGCTTCATGCCCTGATACAAGAAGATCCATATCAAGATATTGTATGCTTTTAGGGACTTTACTTATAAGTTGGAAGAGCAAGAAACAAACTACTGTTAGTAGATCATCTTCAAAAGCTGAGTACAGGGCATTATCTTTTGATACTTGTGAAGCGGTGTGGCTTAAGTCTTTACTTGAAGAATTCAATATCAAACTTATAAAGCCAATAGTGTTGTATTTTGATAATCGGTCTGCAATTCATTTAACCAAGAATCCCATATTCCATGAAAGAACAAAGCATTTAGAAATTGACTGTCACTTTGTTAGAGAACAGGTTCTTTCAGGGATACAAGTTTTTCATGTTCTACAAAAGAACAAGAGAACAGGTTCTTTCAGGGATTATACAAGTTTTTCATGTTTCTACAAAAGAACAGTTGGCAGATATATTCACTAAAGCTTTAGCTCAAACAGACTTGCTGAATAAGATGAGCATAGGTAATGTATATGCTCATCTTACGGGGGAGTCTTAGAAATGTGAAGATAAGTATGAAGAAGAACTGCACTGCAGAAGAGAACAGAAGACAGAGCAAATGGGCGAGTTGACTAATAGCTTGATTCACTTTGACATTGTGTAGATTCAGTTGTAAAATGTTGACGATTCTAATTGTTGTATAGATTGTTAACACTTGTATATAATCTCTCAATGAGTATAGATAACATGGGGTAGATTAGGAAGTTTAGTATTATTGAACTTCATAGTATATAAATAGCAGTAGATATTTTACATTTCCTGCTCAATGTTCATATAAAACACTCACTGTAAATTTTTCGATTGATCAATAAGAAGAGCAGTTTATTTACATTGTTGTTTTACAATTTCTAGCCTAACTCATCATCATCATCAATCAATCGTATTCATCATCTTCATCCTCTTCTCTGTTCATCGTCAGCTGCACTGTATATAAGTTCAATGCTTCCTCCGCTGTTTTCAATTCTCTGTTATTATTTTCAGAATCATGTTGTGTCGATTACTCGTTTCTGCAAGTCTTGTCCAAGTGCAGTTCCAGATCCTTTTTTTTTTTTTTTTTTGTACCTATACTGCAAATTTAATATTCTCAGAAAACAAGTGTACATTCTTTATATTAAGTTTAGTTTTGAACTGGTCAGTTCATGGTAGGTCAATATACACAAAGGAAAGCATGTAGCATGCCTCTTGCATCATCACTCTGAACTAATTCTATTTCTATTCCATCATTTGTCTATAAAGCTTCTTTTACTAATCCAGATTTTCTTTAAATACCTTGGTCTATACAGGGAGTGAGCCAGTGGGGGAGGTAGCTGAAGAAAGCCAATATGCCATTATGAGATAAAGCTCGATTCTGGCGTTGAGGAAGATTGAGTCGTCCGTTCCTGAGTTCCTGTTATGCTGGAGAAGTCGATCAGTCGCAGCCCGTACCTTGATTTTCTGGCTACATAATGAGACGGTACATTCTAGGTTAGAGATTCGGCACTTTAAACTCATCCATTTTGTTTCCTCTGTTATATTCCTTAGTCATTTAGTATACATATCACTTTTCTTTGAGCAGTACTGCTGATATGATTAGCATTTAGTTCTTATATGCATCTGGTTATACTATTGTTTGAATTGAAATGAGACATGAGCAATCTTGCTGTAACAAACTAACAAAGGAGAAGGAATGGTAGTGGCACAATCAAGATATACCATCAAATGAACTTCACAAATGACAGTCAAATCAATATACAAATTTACAAGCCAAAGGTACAAAAATATGATCTCTTTCCAACCATGAGTACTTACAGTAAAAGAATAAATGTGTTCAAACTGCTATCCTAGCCAAGCAAAATAGAAACACAGCATTGTGACTTGCATACGCATGTCATGTGGTGAGGACTGGAATTTACAAACTTGTCGTCTCCTCTGTGAATACTACTTGGGTACCAAATTGGTCGAAAGAGGAGTTCCACTGTAGGCAAACATATTGTCACTATCACTAATATAAGGATGCTCTAGGTTCTGGCCGTCCTTTTCGTAAGTTGCTGAGGTTGCTGCAGATTCTTGATTAGGATGCAGACCAATCATTTCCATTATATTCTCTATCTCTTTAACCACTTCGCTCATGGTTGGTCTTTTAGCACTCGTGTCTTGCACACACCACAATGATAGATCAACAAACTTTTCCACGCTTCTCGGTTCAGCATTTGTGGCAACTATCGGGTCAAGGAATTCTTGAAGGCTATACATCTCCTTGGTCTTGTCCATTGAGCGTTTCAGTTCTGTAACTATGTATTTGCCTTTCATAATCGGATTCCTTGCTGTTAAAAGTTCCAGCAGTGTTACCCCGAAGCTATATACGTCGCTCGATTCTGTAAGCTGATTTGTCATGTAATATTCTGGATCCATGTATCCCTGGTGATTTCAGAGAACATGACAAACAGTGCTTAGTCTCAATTTAGAGTCTAGAATCATCATAAAATGCATGCCAGGTTATAAGGGAGAGCTTATAAGTTATAACATTGAGTGTTAGCTTATGCTTTGTATAATTGAACATATTAATATGAGGAATGTGAAATGACACAAATAATTTCTTACCATTGTGCCTTTAACTTGAGTGGTTATATGAGTTTGTTCAGGATCTCCCACCAGTTTAGAGAGACCGAAATCAGCCACTTTAGCATTTAGCCGGTCGTCTAACAATATATTAGTTGACTTGATATCCCTGTGTATGATGGGAGGATCTGCAAGGTCGTGTAGATATTGCAGTCCTCTGGCTGCCCCAACAGCTATACGAAGTCGTCTCATCCAATCTAATCTTATCCCCGTTCTCCCTGCAAAGTAGTGCTAGTCAATTTTACAACCAATAGCAGCATCACTGCCAACAATTTATACAAAAGTTGGATACAGTACCTGTAAGACTATCCTTCAACGTTCCATTTGCAATAAACTCGTAAACCAGCATCTGTTCACCTTGATCAAAACAAAAACCAACTAGACTGACGACATTCTTGTGATGAACCCTAGAGAGCAGCTCAATCTCAGTTTTGAACTCCAAGCCACCCTGTGTGGATCCTTGCTGAGCTCTTTTTATAGCAACTAGCTGTCCATCAGGGAGAGTTCCTCTGTATACCTGAGAGAAAATACGGAAAATTGAAAATGAAATAGTTGCTCCAGTCATGTTCATCACTATTTTCACATAAATTCTCTTCCAATATCTCTAGACTCCTCATTTCTCAAATTTGAAGATGTCAAAATTTAGTGTCTGATACACTACTACGACTGAATAATAGGTACTTTCAGAAAATCATACGTTCAGAGTGCGTTTGATTCTACAAAAGGAATAGCAAGGCTGAAAGACAAGTAAAACCAACCTTCCCATATCCGCCACTTCCAATGTTATTTGCTTCAGAGAAGTTACTTGTGTATTTCCTAAGTTCTTCGAACGAGAAATATCTGGCTCCTTTAAGTTGTGGGACGGAACCACTTTTCGAATTTGGGTCCCAGGTTGCTACAAGTATGGAAGAAAATGTCACACTTGCTGTGATGCCAGAAAAATGACATGATTTAAACAAGGATCTCAAACATACCGAAAGGATCGTTCTTTTTGGCAGCTGTTTCAGCTCTTCTCTTCTGGCGGAAAGCATAGACTCCTGCAAGGACCAACAACAAGAAGAAAACAGCTCCGCCTACTGAAGCTCCGATGATAATGCCAGTGTTTGAGCTCTGGCTCTCATTACTTCCCGCACTAGCACCTATAAAATTTCATGGCAATGTATTGATTAAGCGTAAGCACTTTCTTGCTTCAACTAAACAATAAAATGAACCAGTTTACCATCAAAGTTCTGATAGATGTTTGCGATGAAGATATAGGGTCCAAATTCCTCTGGTGGCTTGAAAGTCTGATTGCTGAGCATAAATCCTAACGAAGAAATCCCAGTGCGGTTGAAGTAATCTTGGCCGCCAGAAGGGAAAATTTGCAGATTCATTTGAAGGTAGTTGTTAGCATTTATTGTTGGATTACTCAGAGCAATTGACTCCACAGGGAGTCCACTAGACTGACTTGAATTCATTAACCCTTCATGAAGAGGATTAAATACTGCCGTGTTCGTAAAGGTAGAGAAGGGAGGAGAACGGAATAATAGTATTCCTGAGTATGGATACGCACAACTGCAGCTTGGGCTAAGAACTCTATTTGAACTACATGCAACAAGAAGGCAGTTTTGTACTAGTGGAGTTGAGTAAGGTGAATCCGATGGAGGAGTACGTGTGCAGTAATTCTGGCTCGCACTTCCTGCTTGTGTGCACTCTGGATTTCCGACTAGTCTGCATATAATATGAAAGCATATCAGAGAATCAGAATAACATGAAAAATTCGGTGACTTGGGTAGAGTACTCAACTCCTAACCAGCCTGACACTTGTTCCTTCTAAAAGACGGAAAGTTGGGGAGAAGAAAATAAAAAAAGAGTGGTGAGGTGATTACACAAGTGTAAAAGTATTGCCAGTCCGTTGTCTGTAGAGGTCGATAGAATTTCCCTCTAGATCGATTAGTGACAATTGCCTGCTAGGGTTGGAACCCACATCTAATGTGCCATTTATCTGATTTCTCCTCAATACACTGGTGAGGAAAAAGAAACATGATCAATAGAGGAATCAGAATGAAATGTGCAAGTGCGAAGTTGAGACTGAAGAGTTCACTCACACTGTTTGCAACTGTGGAGTGCTGAACATTGACACAGGAAGTTCTCCTCGAATCCGTGTGTTTTCCATGTATCTGCATGATCAGTATATCAGGAACGTCTATTTATATTCAACCTAAATGGCAAGTAGCTGTATTAGAGTGAGAAACAGTGAGAGAGATGTACAATGAGGTTAAGGTGTCTATAGATGAAAACCACGAGGGGATATCCGTTGGATCAAATGAATTATTGCTCATATCTCTGCAATAAAATACAAACCAGAACGAAAAAAATTATTCGTTAGGTACTGCATCCGAGACAGGAACAAAAAAGTGGTGATAACGATTCAACGCCATTTCTGAGTGGAGGATGCAAATTTTGTACAATTACTACTATATACAACACCACATTATATTGTACTAGGCAGACAATCAGTATGTGTAGTGAACTTACACATTATTGAGCGAGTCCATGCCAGTTAGATTGGGTAGAATTCCAGTCAACTGGTTGTTTGCCAAGTATCTGTAATGTTTTATAAGAACAGTGTTTAGATATACAACACTTGATGGATATATATATATATATACAACATATATATACACATAACTCCAGAATCCAGATATGAACATAACAAGGCAAAAGTTGCTTGGATTAATCATACTTACAGATCTTGGAGATTGACGAGGTTGCTTATGTTCCGTGGTACAGATCCATTCAAGGAGTTCCTATCTAACCGACTGTTGCAAGAAGCAAAATTTAGTCAGTGCAAGATTTTTGAAGGTTACTCTGATATCAAAATGTTTGAACTTTGAATTGTTCTACTTACATTACTTCCAGAGTCTGCACAAGCCCCAGTGAGGAAGGTATCGGTCCAGTTAGCGTATTGTTTTCGAAAAGCCTAATCAAGTACACATATCATGTATTATTACAATAAGAAAAACATTTTATATATACACAGCTATAACTAAAAAGATACTATTGTTTTCAACTTACAAATGTTGAAGACGCATGCTGGAGCTAAACAGCTGAGATGGTATTTCACCAGATATCCGATTATTCCCAAAATGGCTACAAGAAATAATCTGCAGGTTGATTACCGTGTACTGGAATTGAAGTAATCAGATCAGTACAAAATAGGAAAAAGATATCCACATACAAGTGATGCGCGGCAAGAAGCATATCAAGACCAGGCGTGCTTCCATCAGAGACTGGGATGGTTCCGGTGAGTCTATTATCAGCTAAATCCAGCCAATAAAGCCTTGATAAGTTACCAATGGTAGGTGGTATCTCTCCAATGAAGTTGTTCGAGTTTAGTGACCTTTACAGAACAATGTAAACAGCATTAGGTCTGTTGCATGCCAAGAAATTTCGTTATGAGTCCCATGAAACAACAAGGAAAAAGAGCTAGAATTCCTACAGGTAAACCAGCTGTACCAGAGATCCTATTTCGCTCGGTATTCTACCAGTAAATCCACAACCAACGAGGATTCTGCAGTGCATCATTAACGAGTAATTATCAACTGAGAGAATAAATATAACACCAACTGGTGAATACAATGTTGACATAGTCACATTTCCTTACAAGCTTGTTAGTTGCGACAAACTACCAATTCCTTGAGGAATAGGTCCAGTCAATCCCGGGTTGTAAGACAGATCCCTAAAAACAGATATTGATAGTCAGCAATGCACAATTTCACTATGCGAAATGACAGTTTGCATCACGAATATTGCAAGTATTGTGTAGAAGATATGACTGTTTGCGATAACGGGTAGAATAGAAAGCCTACAGGATCACCAATTCTGAAAGTCTTTCAATAGCAGATGGTAGTCGACCAGTCAAACCGATGCTTGCTAATGAGCTGAGAAATTGAGAAGCTTATATATATCAGAAAACAGGTAAAGCATTGTCCCTTCAATTATGCTTATAGACGGTCAGACGGATTCCAGTAGCTAGCAAATAGCTTACATAGAGGTGATACGCGTGTTGTTGCAGTCAATACCATCCCAACCACCACAAGGATCAGCTCCCGTCCAATTTGGCGGATAACCCGTCCATTCATCTCTGACCGCAAGCAGAACAGCATCTGTATCACAAATAAAACAGTTTTTTTGTTTACCAGATTGTTCCAAGTCTTGAACAAAATTTAGAAACAAAACTCATCCTTGTCATCAGTCCGACCACCGGATGTCGTACGATTCCAAAGATTCATTAAACAGATCAAACACACAATAACATGACAACACACAATAATTTGTAAGGGTGACTATTTCAAGCAAAACAGAATATAACATAACAGAACAAACTTACAATCATCTGTGTTAGTCTGTCCTGCTACAACAAGAAGTTGGACCAAAGCTCCAATCAGAAAGATGTAATTTCTCCAAATCATCACCATTACCCAAGAAAGCAAGAAGCATACAAATTCTCAAAATCCCAGAAAGTAAAAGTCTTGAATCCTCAATCACCTAATCTTGAAATGTAACTGTATAAAGAATGGAACTTTTCAAAAGGCACCTACTCATATATCTACACTTTACTATTTGAAACTGCAGGTAGGAACTAGCAACCAAAGAAATATATTTGTCCTTTTACCCGCCCAACTCAAATTTAAACATTTAATTGGTCAAAATATTTTATTTGTTCACACTTCATACCAAAACTGACTTACAGATTGTTGAACATAATACTTTATCAGTATTATATGGAAACAACTTGGAGCAAATTAGTGGACCAAGTCTCTGATCTATCTGGGTTTTGGACTAGTAGTCTACTTCTTTATGCTCTCACCAAGTTGGAACCTGCCTAGCCAGTAGTGCTTGAGATAAAATGTATCATGCTAAAACATGAAATGTCAACTCAACTACATTAATTAACAAAGTACATCATAGTTCTTGTCTTTTTACCCTCCCAGATCCTGTAACTATTGTGCTAATCCTTTTGCAGAATATTTATGCCTACGGGCTATGGATCAAAGTTTCGATTTTGAGAGTGATTCGGACTTTCTCTTGTAGTCTTGAAAACAAACAGCTATAGTGATCGATATATACATTCTCTGCTCACGATCCATGTACCTTATGTTTGCTACTCAAGTTTTATTACCACTCGAACATCTTATAATCTTATAAAATTGAAAAATAGAAACATCCGAACAAAATTCATTTCGAGTGATGGTGGTTTGACTAGTCAAAATTGAAGGTGATGATGTCCAATAATGAGCAAGTATTATAACACAAGTGGTACATTACGTGAGCAGATGAATGAATTAATTAAACACATTATATTCGAAGAAAAGTTTTTTGTACGAATTGAAGTGGTGGACCAATATATCTAAAATTATTAAGAGGCGGATTGGGATATAATTTAAGTGGTCTTTTTTAATTGAAATTAAAATTTTGTTTTACAAAGTGTTTAATTTAAATTGGGAGATGTCCACTCCAACGGTACGATAAAAAGCTCCTAAGGTGTTGCAAGTAGATCCATCAGCACAGTAATAGAGAACTTAATTGTAACTTGTAATTTGGATGGAAATGATATACATAGAAAATAGGGATTTAATTTAAGTATTGTAATTTGTTGACATGATTAAGTGCACTAAATGTTAGAATACGGATCAACGCGTGGTATACATAAAAGCGCTTTAGTTGAAAAGTTATTAGTACACCGTAGACCAAAGAGTTTAGCAGGCTACTAGCAATTTAATTTAATTAAACTCGTGTTTTTAAAAGTTCCCATTCAATAATTACATTCAAGAATAGACACAAAAATCAAATTGATGTATATAATTACAAAGTATAAATGTTTAATCTCCCAACAAACTTGACCTAATTAATATCCAATTGAGTTTCCCAAATATTTTCACATTATCTGCAAATGAAAGATCAACTATTGTGCTGATAGAATGGCAAAGTCTCCTCCTCTTGTGCAAGAGCTTCTGAAAGCTGATTTAGTGTCGGAGTCTAGTAGCTAGTAGTTTCGTTAATAAAATTACAACGACGTGACTAAAAATAAATTAAGATTGACAAACTATCTGCACGGCTTGTGATCACAGGTAAATTTGTAGTATATAATTTGTAGCGATTTAACTACTAATAAATTTGAACTCAATTTTTAGGTCAGTGTGATTAGTCAGGACTTAGACCACACACTTTGCGAGTATGCTATTGGGGTTGAAGTATAACATGGATCATAGTACCATTGAGTGTACGCAACAGGAAATAGGTGAGAAAAATGGACGTGGAAACCTTGAGATTAAAATTATCTCAAGGTTAATGTCGGCACTAAATACGGCCAAAAGTAGAATATGGATTATGGGGAAAGTAAGAGGTCAGAATATCCCATCATCCTTGTTTTAATTGTGAAATACACTAGCTAGACAATCTAGAATTGATGGTAAAAGTTACTTCATCAATTGACTATGATACTTCCATATATATTGTGCCTTGATGAATGCGACTTAAGGGTCAAACAGAAACTTGCTAGTGGTTCCATGTCGGGACCGGCATGTGACGAAAAAGAGAAGTTACACTTTCTCATAACCGAACTGGAAAATTCCCGGTTTTTAACAGTTTTGGAACTGAGAAGTGCCGTTTTTCATGGTTCCTGGTTCCAGAATCGAACCAAAACCCTCTGGAACTGGGAATCAACCAATGGTTCCAGAACTGTGTTCAGGCCTAATCCTAGAGTCAGTAAGGGAAAATGCTCTCTAATGATCATTTCCAACAAATTAACACCCATAATTATATACAACAGGCACTAAATCACAAAACATATCTCAGAATCACTACATCAAGTCCGCACACTTATTTTTTAGAGACAAGTCAAGTCAATCAACGTTGACTACATTGAAACGTACACCTCGATCATCATTATAGAACAGTAAGATGTAATATGGAGGGGCAACCAGCAAAAGTTGAAGAACAACTTACAAATATCCACTGCTTCCATAAAGATCTCCTTGGCTTCTGACTTCCAAATTTGCAGGCGAAAAGGCTCCACTGTAAGCCATGAGATTTTCTTTACTATAAGGATGGTTAGAATCTTTGCTAGCATTTTCATAACTTGTTGAAGGTGATGCAGACTCTGCATTTGGATTCAGACCAACCAGTTCCATGATACTCTCAATCTCTTTAACCACCTCGCTCATGGGAGGCCTATCAACACCTGATTCTTTGACGCACCTCAGTGCTAGATCAACATAACTTTCTATGCTTCTTGGTGAAGTGTTGGAACCAATAATAGGGTCAATAATCCTGTGAAGATTGTACATGGCCTTGGTCTTGTCCATTGCTACCTTTACTTCCCTAACTATATACTTTCCTTTCTCAATTGGAGTTCGTGAAGTTAGAATTTCCAACAGCAATACCCCAAAACTATATACATCGCTCTTCTCAGTAAGTTGCTGCGTCATGTAATATTCAGGATCCAAGTATCCCTAGTCACAGGAAAAAAAAAGAGTTTATAGTCTTAATCATCTTAGCCACAGATACAAGTAATACATAATAATCGAAGGATCTCGCCTCGACTAAATAGAGCAGAACAAAAAGAAAAGTTCACGACACAAAAATGTATTCAAGAAATACATAAGCTGCATACGCGTAGTAATCTCTTCAAACAGCTGATAAGCTCCCCACATTAAAAAAAAACATAAAAACAGTAACAGAAGATCCTAGCTAAAAATTATAAACCTCTAACTGGCCTTGGACATACAAACAGAAAATCATAAGAAAACATGTTTATTGTTGCCTCTTATATTTGTGATGACAGAATCAATTGAGATACCTTTTCACCTTAACAAAGTAAATGCAAATGCCTTGAATTACCTCTTGAGTTCTTTAAAATGAACGCTTGCATATGCTAGTTCGATTGAAAAACTTAAAACATAACATGATATACAATGCTTTATAAAAAGAAAACCAAACATGCTTTGCAGGTAAACTAATTTCTCTGAGAAAATACTTACCATTGTGCCTTTAACCTGAGTTGTGACGTGACCCCTTGGAGATTCACCCTTTGGCTTAGAGAGACCAAAATCAGCTACTTTAGCATTAAGGCGTTCGTCCAGCAATATATTGTTTGATTTAATATCCCTGTGTATGATTGGAGGGTTTGCAAGGTCATGCAGGTATTGTATACCTCTGGCTGCTCCAATAGCTATTCGAAGCCGTCTCATCCAATCTAATCTAATTCCTGATTTCCCTGAAAAGTGGCACATATATATATATATATATATATAGTCAAGATTTATACCAAAGACAGCAGAATTATTATAAACCCAATAAAGTGATAATCATAAAATCTTGCTTGCAACAAAAACTACAGTTGGACAATTATGAGAAATAAGATTAACCTGATAGACTATCTTTCAGTGTTCCATTAACAACAAACTCGTAGACCAGTATTTGTTCACCATCTTCAAAACAGAAACCTACTAAACTGACGACGTTCTTGTGGTGAACCCTAGAGAGAAGCTCGATCTCGGTTTTGAACTCCAGACCACCCTGCATGGATCCTAGCTGAGCTCTTTTAATAGCAAACATTTGTCCATGATGAATTCCTCTATATACCTGAGAAAGCATATGAAAAAGCAGAAGTAACAAATCTGACAAATACTTCCCAAGGCGTAGAACCTGACTTGGGAGATTTCCTATGCAAATGCATGGTATTGAAAGATGAGCTTTTGTAACATTTAAAGTCATGAATACGCGAACGAATGGAAAAGTGAGTAAAATGTAGTTTATATATGGAAGTGTATTAATGATGTGCAAATAAATCATTAAGTGTGTACACTTGACGGAACCACACAAGTGTCATTTTTGTTAGGTGCAAAGTAAAACCAACCTTCCCATATCCACCACTTCCAACATAATTTGCTTCGGAGAAGTTATCTGTGCATTTCTTAAGTTCTTCGAAGGAGAAATATTTGGCTCCTTTAAGTTGAGGAACATCACCACTATTCGAATTTGGGTCCCAGGTTGCTACAAGCATGGAAGAAAAAGTCACACTTGCCATGATACCAAAAGGAGGATATAATTTAGACAAGGATCTCAAACATACCAAAAGGATCGTTCTTTTTTGCAGCTGTTTCAGCTCTTCTCTTCTGGCGGAAAGCATAGACTCCTGCAAGGAGCAATAACAAGAATAGAACAGCTCCACCGGCTGCAGCTCCAATAATAATGCCAATGTTCAACTTGTGGCCTGTATTAAGCCCTGAAATATTTCACGGAAATGCATTAAGTGAAAAGAACTCGCTTAAACTGCACATGCACACAATTAACAAGTTTACCTGCAAAGTATGGGTAGCTGTTGCCAATGAAGAAAAAGGGTCCAAATCCATGTGGTGGCTTAAAAGTCTGATTGCTGAGCAGAAATCCTATCATGGAAATTCCAGTGTGGTTGAAGTAATCTTGGCCATACGGGAAAACTTGGAGATTCAATACAAGGTAGCTGTCTGCATTTTTTGTTGGATTACTAAGAGCAACTGATTCCACCGGGAGTCCATTAGACCGAGTAGAATTCATCAACCCCTCCTGAAGCGACTCAAAAATGGTCGTGTTCTCAAAGTTAGAGAAGGAAGGTGACCGAAATACTAGGATCCCTGTGTATGGATATGCACAGGAGCAGCTTGGGCTAAGAACTCTATTTGAACTACATGATACAGGTATGCAATTCTGTGCTGGAGTTGAGTAAGAGCTATCTGACTGACGAGGAAGGCTGCAGAAGCTCTCGCTCTGCCCTGCTCTTTGCGTGCATATAGGATTGCCAACTAGTCTGCATAATGTATTTAGTATTATATAGGTGAGAATCAGAATAAGATGAACAAACAACAGCTTGCTTAGGTAGTACTAAACTACTAACAAGTCTTGGACTAGGACACCCTGTTTGCTGAATATACAACTCGATATTGTGAAAGAAAAATTAAAAGGCAAAAGGCAAAGGTGAAGGAAAAAGGGGAAGTAAGAGTGATGAGTGTAAATTACATGAGTGTGAAACTGTAGCCAGGCCAAGTAGTGTAGGAGTTGACAGAATTGCCCTGTAGATCAATTAGCGACAGTTGGCTGCTAGGGTTGGGACCAACGTTTAATGTGCCATTAATCCCCGGATTGCTCTTCAATACGCTGATGGGGAAAAGAAACACAGTTTAGCATGGAAACCAGATCCAAACGTGCATGTACACAATTTTGAAGATTTCACTCACACTGTTTGCAATTGGGGTGCGCTAAACAATGACACTGGAAGTTCTCCTTGTATCTGTGTGTTTTCCATGTACCTGCATGATCCGTATATCAGGAACGTCTTAGCAACACAAATCCAACCTAAGTGCCAAGTAATCTGTGTGTGTGTGTGTGTGTGAGAGAGAGAGAGAGAGAGGGGGGGGGGGGGGGGGGGGAGAGATGTACAGTGAGGTCAAGGAATCTAGAGATGAAAACCACGAGGGAATATCGGTAGGATCAAACGAATTATTGCTCATATCCCTGCAATATTATCAAACCGGAGTGAGAGGGAGAGGGATGCATCTGACACAGCAACATGCCAATGGTTATGGCAATACTGTAAAACAACATTCAACTAGGCCAAAAATCAGCATACGTTGTTAACTTACACATAATTGATCAAGTTCATGCCAGTTAGATTGGGTAGAATTCCAGTCAACTGGTTGTTCGCCAAGTATCTGTAACATTTTATGATAACAGTGATTTAGTTATAAAGCACTGGATATATATACATATAACTCTCCAGATATGAACATAACAAAGCAAAAGTTGCTTAGATTAATCATACTTACAGATCTTGGAGATTGGTGAGGTTGTTTATGTTCTGTGGAACAGATCCATTCAAGGAGTTCCTATCTAACCGACTGTTGTAAGACGAGATGCTTAGTAAATGTTAAGTTTTTAGAAGGTTACTATAATTGAGAGCAAAGTTACTGAAGTGTCTACTTACATAACTTCCAGAGTCTGCACAAGCTCCAGTGTGGAAGGTATCGTTCCAGTTAGCTGATTGTTTTCAAAAAGCCTAATCAAGAACATATATCGTGTATTATTACGATATGAAAAATAGTATATACACTGGTATAACTCAAGAAAGTATGGCCATTTTCAACTTACAAATGTTTAAGCTTCATGCTGGAGCTAAATAGCCGAGATGGTATTTCACCAGATAGCTGATTATTCCCAAAATGGCTGCAAGAAAAATAACCTGGTTTGAGTACTGTACACTATGGAACAATGGAAGTGATCATGTCAGCAAGAAAAAGACAAAAATATCCACATACAAGTGCTCTGTGCCGAGAAGCATATCAAGACCAGGCGTGCTTCCATCAGAGACTGGGATGGTTCCGGTGAGCCTATTATCAGCTAAATCCAGCCAATAAAGCCTTGATAAATTACCGATGCTAGGCGGTATCCCTCCAATCAAGTTGTTTGTATTAAGTGAACTTTACAGAACAACGCAAAGTGCAGGCATTAGATATGTTAGCCGCAAAATTGGCCTGAAAATTAAATAGTAATGAAAAAGAACGAATTCCTACAGGTAAACCAGCCGTCGGAGAGATCCTATTGAGTTCGGTATCTGGCCAGAAAATCCACAACCAACGAGGATTCTGCAGTGCATTAAGTGACAATTCATCAATTGAATGGATATTACATAACTCAACTGGTGAACACAAAGTTGACATAGTCACATTTTCTTACAAGTTTGTTAGTCGTGATAAACTACCAATGCCTGGAGGAAGAGGTCCAGTCAGTTCCTGGTTGTATGACAGATCCCTATAAACAGATATAATTTTGTCAGCAATGCAAAAAATCAGTTCATAAAATGACAGTTTGCATCACAAATATTGTGAATGTTCAAGAAGGTATGTATGATTGTTTGCGATAAAGTAGAATAGAAAGCCTACAGGATCTCCAATGCTGAAAATCTTTCAATATCAGATGGTAGCTGACCATTCAAATTGAAGCTTGATAATGTTCTGAGAAAAGTAGAAGCTTACATATCAGAAGACAGGTTAAGCTAAAGCATTATACGTTCATTTATGCTTACATATGGATTATAGTAGCAAATAGCTTACATAGAGACAACACGGTTGCTGCGACAAGTAATTCCATCCCAACCATCTCCACAAGGATCAGGTCCATTCCAATTTTGCGGAAAATTCCTCCATGCATTTCTGAGGGCATTTAGAGAAGCAACTGCATCACAGATAAAAACAGTTTCTTTATGTTAACCAGATTGTTTCAACTTTAGTTTCTAAATATGGCTATCTCAAGCAAAACAGAGCAGAACAAACTTACAATCATCTGTGTTAGTCAATCCTGCTACAACAAGAACTTGGACCAGAGCTCCAATCAGAAATATATGACTTCTCCAAATCATCACCATTACCCAAGAAAGCAAGAAACATGTAAATTCCAAAATCCTAGAAAGTTAGGAAGACTTTAATCCTCAAATATCGAATCTTGAAGTAGTTGAAAAGGCTGTGTATATGTGTATCGTCTCTAAAGAAGAAAACCTTCAAAATGACACCCACTATCATCCGGATATATACTTGAGTCCTTTTCCCCGCCCAACTCAAAGTTGAAGTATTGGTAAGAAACTCAAAATATTAGTTGTTCATCACAATAAGTTTTCATTCTTTACTTGCTAATTAGTGGACCGGGTCTTTAATCTAATCAGGTCCAGGACTATCATTCTCAAACATGAAATGTCAACTCCACTAATTAATATACATGATGTTATATGATCCTATTTTTTAATTATAAAATACTAATAACTGCGTCGAATAGTATAGACAAATGACAAGGAACATAGAATTAAGTACAACACAGATGAACATTTGTGTAACTTTCAGTTCAGCATATATGGGATTGAACTTTGAAGTTTGATGTTCATAAAATTGAGGCAACGACGGATCATATATTATGGATTTGGATATCAGGACAAGTCATTCTTGTTTCTCTATGGCCATGAATGCTGGGTGGTCTTGTCCAAGATTAATTGATGCCTTTGTTTGAAGAGCTGCTCCTACCTTCTTTTCTCTATTTCATTTCAAAAATCAGTATTGAGGTTTCAGCTGGATTTCGAGAGTCTATCTTTCTTTTCTATCTAAACCTCTCCTCCTTTTTATTTGGATAATCAGGTTTACTATCCTTTCGTTTAGTCAGAGTGCACCCTTTTTATTTTATAATATTTATATTAATGGACTTCAAAATTAAATATTTATTCACCTCTTATATACAAAGATCATTAGAGTGATCCAACAAAAGACACTAAATGAGTTGAGAAATCATATAATATTAGGATACGACGATGAAAGAACATTACACACACAATAGTTGGATAACCCGAGTCAGTACAATATCACATGTGCCAAGTCTTAACTCATTGCATGGACGAACTACGTGTGATTGGCTCAACTGTCAATTTATGGGGTGTGTTCACCAATAGTAGTGTTTTCATGTCTGTCTACTTGGGTTAGATGATTTCACATAGGCGGAAACATGTGTGATTAAACGGGATTCACTGCTTCCGAATGGAACTATGGAGGTATAAAAGTTTGACTCCCATGTTAAGTTGATTCTAAGGACGCTTCTAAGAGATCTGAGTTCAAACGTTTTATTTTTAAAAAGGTGGACTACACACTTTGAATCAATGGCAGTTATAGGAACTGATTATATATATCAGTAGATAATATAAAGGAAGAAATGTATGATTTTCAGTTTGCTCTATATGTTCATAACATAGTTATAACTTATAAGCAACTACAAGTTACTCCTGAATAGAGTTTCATTTTGAGCTAAACAGCTGATATGTTACTTCACAAGAAAGCTGATTAGTGATTCCATTTAGGTAATATCTACTAGAAAGAAAAACTGACAATTTTCTGGCTAAACAGAAATACAGACAAAAGGACGCGTACATGACATGCTTCTTCTGTCTCCATTGTGAACATTACTTGAGTTCCAGGTTTGCTGACAGATGAAACCCACTGTAAGCAAACAGATCGTCGCTGCTAGAAGAACGGTAAGAATTTCTGGATCCCTTACCGGAACTTATAGAAGCTGGTCTAGATTCTGCATGAGGGTTCAGACCAGTCAGCACCATGATATTTTCTATCTCTTTAACCACGTCGCTCATGGCCGGGCGATCATCACCCAATCCTTGCACACATGCCAGTGCTAGATCAACAAGCTTTTCTATGCTTCTGGGTGAAGCAGCTGAGGCAATTGAACGGTCAAGAATTCCTCGAAGGTCGTTCATATCCATTGCACGTTTTACTTCTGTAACTATTGATTTTCCTTTCTCAATTGGATTTCTAGCTGTTAAAAGTTCCAGGAGAACTATACCGAAGCTATATACATCACTCTTTTCTGTCAGTTGATTAGTCATATAGTATTCTGGATCCAAGTATCCCTGGTTTTGGAAAGAAAATAGCCAGTTGTTAGTTGTAACATGTCCGATTAATTAGATGGAGTATAATCTTACTGCAAAAATAATCTTTGTACCATTGTGCCTTTAACTTGAGTGGAGACATGTGTTTGTTCACATTCATCCTTAAGCTTTGATATGCCAAAATCAGCTACTTTTGCATTAAGGCGCTCGTCCAACAGTATATTGTTTGATTTGATATCCCTGTGTATGATGGGAGGGTCTGCAAGGTCATGCAGATATTGTAATCCCCTGGCTGCCCCAACAGCTATTCGGAGTCGTCTCAACCAATCTAACCTGACACCTGACCTCCCTGCAAATTTGAACTGGTCAATTTCAGACCAATGCTGCACAGTTCCACAAAAATAGACTCAATGATGGACATGCAAGCTTGTGGACAAGACTGATTCATGATTGATTCAATGACACATTTTCCTATATCGATTTCTCCGGATGATAAATATGGCATCAACTAATTTTATGAAGTTTTAAAGCCCCAAAACAAAGAAATACACAGATCTCGCACCAGACATGAAAAATGGATGGATGAATGGATTACCTGTAAGACCATCCTTCAGTGTTCCGTTTGCAATAAATTCATATACCAGCATCTGTTCACCATGCTCAAAGCAAAAGCCAATTAGACTGACAACATTCCTGTGATGCACCCTTGAGAGCAGCTCAATCTCCGTTTTGAACTCAAGGCTGCCCTGCATTGATCCTTGCTGTGCTCTTTTAATGGCAAGCAGTTGTCCATTAGGCAGAGTTCCTTTATATACCTGAAAAAAACAGAGGGGATTTTGAATTTAGCTAAAGAATCATTTCACCTGCTTCAGATATGCTTCATGTTCAAAATACTGTAGCAATGGCAGTTTACAAATTAGTGAAAATGCTACTGAAATAAATTGTAAATATATCTTGCCATGCAGTGAAAGAGCCAATCCAAATTTATATACTAGCGTGCATTGTAACTTGTGTTCTCTTTATATCTTAGTTTCATGGCGGGGCCATTGTTTTGTAAACCTCAGGTAAACCAGTTGATCTCATGAAAATGACGTGGATAACTTTCCTAATATTCTAAAATCTTTTTCGTGTGGGAGTCACATGGATAAAGAACAATGACGACTCAAATGAGATGAGATATTCTAAGAACAAAACTCGTAAAACTAACCACCCCATAGCCACCTCTTCCTACATTATTGAAATCAGAGAAGTTATTAGTGCACTTCTTGAGTTCGTCAAACGAGAAATATTTAGCTCCTTTCAGTTGAGGAACTCCCCCATTGTTTGTCTTTGGATCCCAGGACACTGCAAGTATGTAGTAACCCAATCAATACTGTTTGTACATTTAATACACAAGTATATATTAGGCACGAAGGACCCTAAATATACCAAATGGGTCGCTCTTTTTGGCAGCTATTTCAGCTTTTCTCTTCAGGCGGAAAGCATAAGTCACTATAAGGCACAAGAGAAAGAAGAAAACGGTTCCACCACATGCTGCTCCACTGATAATGCTAGCCCTTGAGTTGTGACTCCCTTCTTTCAGACCTGAAAGGTGACTAGGTAATCAATGTAACAAAATAATTATGACAGCAAACCACAGCAATGCTTGTGTCATATTAGCTCAAATGTGCATTGCAAACAAAACAAAGAGTACCTGCAAAAAACTGATAGCAGTTGCCACTAAAATAGAATGGTCCAAATCCTGGTGGTGGCTTAAAACTTTGATTGCTAAGCAAAAATCCAATAGAAGAAACCCCCCTGTGGTCAAAAAAGTCCTGGCCGGATGGAAAAATTTGCAGGTTCAGTAAAAGGTAGTTATCTACGTTTTTTGTTGGGTCACTAATTACAACTGAATCCACTGGAAGACCATGAGACCGGCATGTATTCATCAACTTATCATGAAGGGACGAAAAGACAGTTGAGTTCCCAAAGTTAGAGAAAGAAGGAGCTCGAAATACAAGCGTTCCTGTGTACGGATATGCACATTTGCAGGTGGGGCTGGAAACTTCATCAGAAGTACAGTGATTCGGCATACAATTTTCTGCTGGAGTTGAATATGAAGAGATAGATTGGCGAGGAAAGGTACAGAAGCTCTCTCCTGGTCTTTCCATGCATACCGGGTTTCCTATAAGTCTGCATTCACAAGCCGATCATTAATAAAGCCAGAACTGATAACAGAAATGGAAAGACGAAATAAATATGCCAAATGGCAAAATCAAGAGTACGTAAGTTATTTACAGTGTTTGAACATTGTAATTGGCTTGCGGAGGGAAGTTATCAATAAAATTATCTTGTAGATCAATCAGCTGCAGTTGGCTGCTATAGGTGGCCCCGACATTTAAGGTACCGTTGATTCGGTTGTTCTTCAATTTGCTGCCAAGAGAAAGACACAGGTTTATTCAATGTTCATATGGTCTATTAAAGTAAAGCACTAACAAGACATAATCCATTCATTTTTTCTATGTCTAAGACTGGCATTTTCTCTTGCCATTCAAATTTCACAAATGGATATGGTAATTAAAGAGCTCACTCACACTGTCTGCAATTGGAAAGAGTCGAACATAGTGACTGGAAGTTGTCCTTCGATTCGTGTATCCTCCATAATTCTGCATGATCAACGTATCAGATTCAGGAACACTGACATCTTAAAATATGAACACATGTTAAGTAATTTAGGCGCTAATGCTGCCAATATTTTCCTCCACATGCGTTGGATCTGGTAGTATTGGCAGCACACGAGAGTGACACATCTTACATGGCTTGGTTATTAGCTCCAGATTTGTGAGATGAAATGATAAATTATGTTCTCCTAACATGGGCTTTAAAGATAATAAGGCCCCACCAAATATAAGTAACTTCTCTCCTAAAGATGACCACAGACTGTGTGAGAGAGAGAGAGAGAGAGAGATAGAGAGATTTACAATGTAGTCAAGGACTGCAAAGATGAAAACCACAGCGGGATATCCGCTGGAACAAATGAATTATTGCTCAAATCCCTGCAACATAATAGATTTCTTTTTATAAAACTGGAAACAGTTAACCACTAGATCTGAAAGAGGTTTCTCAGTTATATATACTATGAATATGCATGCATGAAAGTAGGATAAATTTATCATATCTATGTATAGGTATGATATCCTGCACATTTACTTACACATAATTGAGCAAGTGCATGCCGGTCAGATTTGGCAGAAGTCCAGTCAATTGATTGTTTGCCAAGTATCTGGTTGTTCAACAAGAAAAGGCATTTTAATTGGAAATTTAGTGCTTACGAAATATCCAGCGGAAGTATCGTGTTATTCCTACTTACAGTTCTTGGAGAGAGGTTAGATTGTTCAGGTTCCACGGAACAGATCCATTTAAAGAGTTCTTATCTAGGCGCCTGTTGCAAGCAAAGATATTAGTGCAGAGTTTACAAGGAAAATTGGAGATCAAGGTAAATCCTGTAAAGTGGATTGGATATTCCTACTTACAGAACCTCCAGAGACTGCAGAAGCCCCAGTGTGGAAGGAATTGTTCCAGTTAGCTGGTTAGTTTCAAGAAGCCTGCTCAAGTAAAAGTAAAACAATAGACATCAACTCATGTTATAAAGATGAAATAGAACAATGAATTAGCTCGGTTGAGATTTCTTATTCTTTCTTTACCATATGTCGGCCTAACTTCAGAAAAGATAATTCGGTGAATATAAATATGATTTTCAAATTAATTGCGTTGCTGTGTCAGTCTTTTAGAACAAGGATAGCTATACAGATTCTCCTTTGGAGGGCAGAAGTCAGGGGTTCGAGCAAGACTTATAAGAACAAAAGAAATCCCTAAAAAGATCAATTAGTAGAATCATTGATATAGGAAAGACATGTTGTGCAAAGGGGAATTGGGATTATTTTCTAATAGGATATCAGAGTTGGAGTAACGGAAATGACATGGTTGACAGAGTTCGGTCTCTTAGTAAGGGCACGGAAGAGAGTCACCTTAATAGCTAGATCTGAAATCTAATCCCAAACCGCATCCTATAAAACTAGGCTCCATCAGACAGTGTTGCCAATTTAGATGTACTTACAAGTGAGCAAGACTCATGTTTGAGCTAAATAGCTGAGATGGTAGTTCACCAGACAGTTGATTCCTCCCGAAATGGCTATAGAACAAACAAAAAAAAGCAGTCAAACACTCCATGAACGGAAATTTCTGAGACGCAACTGCAAAAGTACATCTACATACAAGTGTTTTGTGTGAAGAAGCATATCAAGCCCCGGTGTGCTTCCACTAGAGACGGGGATAGTTCCAGTGAGTTCATTATCAGCTAAATCAAGCCAATAAAGATTTGGCAAATTACCAATTGAAGATGGTATCGGGCCAACAAATTTGTTCGAGTTAAGTGACCTTCACAGAAAAAGGAAAAGGTGATTTAGATACGTGATTAAATTGTAACAGAAAGAAAACTGTAACAAAAATATTAGACAGCTATGTATCTTTTGACATGAACAAATACTAATGGTATAGATTCTTACAAATAAACCAGGTTTTTAAGTGACCCAATTGAGCTTGGTATCGGACCAGAAAATCCACAACCAACGAGGATTCTGCAGTAGTAAAGTGATAAATATTGAGCCATCAATTGAGATAACTGACATCATATTTTGACAATCAACGATTTCCTTACAAGCTCGTTAGGTTTTGTAAATCTCCAATTGCTAGAGGAAGAGGTCCAGTCAAATCCTTGTTGTATGACAGATCCCTATAAATTAACTATTGATGTAAAGAAAATGCATATATACAAATCCAAAAACAATTGATACCTTATATTTGAAAGATTAACACATAGTACATACATGTATCATGAATAAATAGACGAAAAGCCAAACAGAAAACCTACAGGATCTGCAATTCTGATAATCTTCCAATATCTGATGTCAGATGACCACTCAAACTGATGCTTGATAAAGAGCTGACATTAGAAATTACGGAAAGACAGCATTAATAGTAGGTAAAGGTAAAGCCCCCTTTTACTTGCTTAAACAAGAAAAGGCTTACATGGATATAACACGATCGTTAATACACTTAATTCCGTCCCAATCAGTTCCACAAGGATCTTCCCCGTCCCAATTGGGTGGAACATTATCCCATCCATCCCTCAGACCACGTAAGACTACAACTGCATCATGGATACAAAAAGCTTCCATCAGCTGGACCAAACACTTGATTCCAACATATAAGAACCAACAGACTACTTATCATTCTTTTTAGCATCTATTACATAATACATATAACATCACTTGTAGGAGAACAGGTAGCACCACAAATGTAATCTGATTCGGAAGACCTACTAATTAACAGAACAAAGAAACATACGGACAACACCCTCCCCAAGAAAAGGTGACAATTTAGCAGCCTATAGATAAACTTACAATCATCTGGATTCGTCAATCCTGCTATACAGAAAACTTGAAGCAAAATAACAAACAAAGAGAAACGAATTCTCCAAGCCATCATTGCTTGAGAAACGACCATCTAAATTCTTAAACTCCCATAATCCAATAACCAAAAAAGTTCCTAACTTTAACTGTTTCTTGCCAAGTTCATCACAACGCGTCCGGTATATAAACATTTCTTGAACACTAGGAGGCAAAGCCAAGTGCTTGCACATTGGGTCTTAATTAGCAAAGTATAACGAGTGGTTGAGCTATGAACCCAGCTCATTTTCAACAGCTGGACGAACTAAAATCAGATAAATGTCAATCAGGAGAAACATGAATTTGCAATCCATTAATGTCAATGATATCCAAGTACATGTTATCATCATCCTTTTTCCTCCTTTCAAATTAGGCCTACCAGAAATACCATTTGACAAAAGATTATGAATTTATGATCACATATACATTTGTATAGCAGATACATTATACCAGATGTGTAGTCTGTGTATACCAGTTGTGCATTATAGTACAAATTGAAAGGTTGAGACTTTACCTAATACCCCAATGAGGGTTCTTGAAATTCTCAGTAACGGGTATCTGAATCTGCAATTTTCTTGAATTCGCCATAAATGAACATGTCTGTAGATAATTCTTGCACGTAGTTGGATTGTGACGAACCTCAATACGCCATTAACACGAGGGATTGTCCATCGAAGAACTACGCGGGACTGGCGAAATGACAGTTTATATGTCTTGAGTTTTTATAGTAGGAAATTTTTTAAAATGAAAAGTTACCTACGAGTAAAAGTCTCATGAGATTTTATTATCATGATGTTGTTGAATACGTACTAATTAACTCCAACAAAATTTTAACCGATTTGAGGGGTAACATCTATAAATTATCTCTTGAGAGTCATAGTAAAAGTATTTAATTCTATATTTTACGTGTAATTGTATATGTTAAAATGAAGACAAGTGATGTTAAAATTACTAAGATCAAACGTTAAAATGTGTACAAATCAATACATACAAACACAAAAATTCAGATAGACCTTACACAAATTGGTAAACAAATTCAAGTATTCTAAAATGTAAATAATCTTGGTATCGAAGTGTTCATGGTAAACAAATCCAAGTAGTTAATATTGTATTCTAATAATCAATAAACTTTTATGCATTCATTATCTTCTTCATCTTCAATATGTCACTGGATTGATCAAAGTCGTCATCCTCATCCTGCTCTGTAGAGATGTTTTGGTTGGACAAACACCTTCATTGTTATTGTATTTTTCTTCTTCCCAACAACTTTACAAAAACATACATGATTTTTATAGAAAAATCAACTAAAAAACATACAAAAATATATAATGAACACACACACAAACATAGAAAAATACTGGTCTGTATAAAAATATAATTATACATATTTTTTATACACGAATCAACAAGACATACAAAAAACACACATATATACAAAAAAAAAAAAAATACTGGTCTGAATATATAACAACCATATACAATTTTCATACATACAACCAGACATAACAAAAATAATTTACATAGAATAAAAAACTTCTACACTAATCTGGATAAAAAAATAAAAATTAATGAAATAGCAAACACATACAAAAATATATACATGAATCAACAAAAAACATACAAGAACAAAACATTCACCAAAATAAAAAAGCAAATAACAAAACATACATAATTTTTATACAGAAATAAACAAAAAACATACAAAGCGCACATACATATACACAATCGCTTCAATATTATCAATCGTTTTTAGACACATAAACATCGATAATTACTGGTTAAATATACACAATTAAAGTTCAAATATCAACAATTTCATACAAAATATACTGTCACGAGAAATTACTAGAAATCACCAAAACCAAACGAAAAACGAAAAAAACTGAAGAATAGAGAGAAGAAACCTGAAAATCGAGGAAACAACAAGGTAATGACTTATATGTGTTGTGAAGTTAGAGATCCACCGGAGAAGACAACCGGAAAAACTTCGATTCCAGCCAACCGTTTCAAAAGTCAACTAAACGAAAAAACAAAAATAGTAGAAAGGTAGACCGGGTCATGGGCTACTCAAATATGCTATCGGATTTAAAATTGGTGGTCGGACGACGGAGATATAGCCGAAGAGAGCATGAGAGTGATAGGGGAACAGAGAGAGAAGAAAGGAGAATGAGGAAAATGAGAAGAAACCCTAAAAGGGGGGGATATTTATACGATCCATATACTCGCGACCCGACTCGAATTAATCAAATCCGGATTTGCAAATTAGACCCGTGAAAATTAGAAATAAGGTAAGTCAAGTATAATTGTATATATGTTTGTGTATTTGTGTAGTACTCTCGTGATCTCTCATAATCTATAGGATTCTTATAAGTTTAGTATTATGATATTTAGAACTGGTGTAAGCCTTATTTACTCTTTTCTTTTTAAACTGAAAATGAAAAGACAAAAAGGAAAGAAAAGGTAAATATTTAAAGTAAATGAGAATAAAAGTAGAGTTGAGTGTGACTATTGAAGTATAATGGTCATGGATGGTGTAAGTTGATTGGAATGTTGATGTGACATAGAGAGGTGACTTTCAATTGGTATGATCATTGGAGATCGTTTTATATTTGAACTTCGAATCATTCAACTTTTATGTTATGCATTTTCGAATTATTTAATTAATTTTGATATAAAAAGGTCTACGGCATATTATATTCATGCTCATTAGTCTTGGTGGATACATTGAATCCGAATGAATCTAATAATCCCATTCAACTTGTGAGTAGTGGACAAATAACGATCGAATATATAATTTTGATTCCGACCTCAACTTCTAAAAAGAAAAAAATTCACAATTTCAACTTCTCACAATTTAAATTGAAAAAATTTATCCTATTTTACTGAACCTCATATTTTATGCCCGCTCTCGCTCTTTCCCATACTCTATTAATTCTTCGCTCAACATTTCCATGAAGAGTTGATCCTATTGAGTTTAGCTAGTACAGAGAGTATATAACCCATAATAAGCAAATGAGAACTATAGATTTATTAACTGTTAGTTGGCTAATTACATCTCTATTGTAACATTAAAACCTCATTACAAAGTTATTCTCCACAATCATAAGAACTAAAAACATTTACAGCCTTACAGGCAGGCATTCACACCAAAAATTACTTAGGAGCTTTAAATACTAAACATCAAATAAGGAAGTACCAGTTTCAAAAAAAATGTACTGTGTAGCAAGCGATATGACATCAAACATCTAACAGAACATGTGAAGCCTGCACAGTGTAGATGCTCAGTGACGCTCTACATTGAAAGGGAACGAACCATAGCTCCCATCGAATCCATGAGAGGAGTAAGAGTGGAGAGGACTCTCTTCATTCGTCTTATCATAGCTATCCGAAGAGAAAACTGTATCAATTTCCTTATCATGGATAGGTGCCAACTGCAAGATGTTTTCGAGCTCTCTCACCACTTCACCCATGGAAGGCCTTTCCGTGGCAGTGTCCCTGACGCAGCTCAGTGCCAGCTTGATGAACCTTTCCAGGCCATTAGGCTTCTCTTTTGTGCCCAGATTTGGGTCAGTTATCTGGTCAAAGTTTTTAAGCTCTTTTTCATCTCCCATTGATTCTTGAACTAACCTTACGATATGCTTGCCATGTTGTATTGGAGCTCTACCAGTCATCAGCTCTAGCAGTACAACTCCAAAGCTATACACATCGCTTTTCTCAGTTAACTGTTGCGTCATGTAATATTCAGGATCCATGTATCCCTGCAGTGTCACCAAACAGTTTTTGTTTTAGTGTCAAATAGTTACCAAAAACGACAGATATTCAGTTGAAGAAAATACAAATGCAAATAGACTCTACGGACTAATTAAGAATGCTACTAAGAGAGTGTTTGCAACTAATTGTTGAAGATCCATTGTATTCAATATCACGAGTAAGCTGTAGAAAAATGCACAGAGAAAATTTTGAAAAAGGTTCTGGTTATTCAAAGATGATCTGAGAAAAAAAAAGTTGTTTTGGAGAATCTGCAGTTGAGGCGATTCTCGGTGCTATTTTGTACTCCTACAACTTATCAACACTTACTGCAAACATTTTATTGATTCACAATTAAGTTGATTCAATCTGCTGAATTCACTTACATTAATGACTCCGAAATTGTTAAAAGCTATAGCAAGCACTCATTATCTTAGATGTATCCTAGATAAAGAATACTCACCAATGTCCCTTTGACTTGCGTTGTGACGTAACCTTTTCCAGTATCACCAAAGAGTTTTGACAAGCCAAAATCAGCAACTCTTGCATTGAAATTACCGTCTAGCAAGATATTGGTTGATTTGATGTCTCTGTGTATGATTGGAGGATCCGCAAGCTCATGCAGATATTGCAGACCTTTGGCTGCATCAAGGGCTATTGTCAGTCTTCTATTCCAGTTCAGTCGTAACCCTGAACTACCTGCAGAAAATTACAGTATTACTCCAGAAAAATTAACAATATGACTAAAACAATAGATTAACATAAGTAGAAAAGCTGAGAGTTTGATCCCTACCAGATAGACACTGCTTAAGGGTGCCATTGGATATATAGTCATAGATCAGCATCTGCTCTCCTTGTTCATAGCAAAATCCCACAAGGCTGACCACATTCTTGTGATGAATCCTTGATAGAAGCTCAATCTCCGTTTTGAATTCATATGCCCCCTGCATTGATCCCTGCTGAGCTCGTTTGATGGCAACTACTTGTGAAGAAGCAACGGTTCCCTTATAAACCTATGAATGCAACATAAAGCATGACATTTGTGTCACACAAGTTCAAGAACGGCCCAAGCAATGTCATTTTATGCACTAAGAATATAAGCACCTTTCCATAGCCTCCAATGCCAATGCAATTCGTTTCAGAAAAGTTGCTGGTACATTTCCGAAGTTCTTCAAATGAGAACCATTTTGCACCCTGAAGCTGAGGAACAGCACCACTTTCTTTTTCGGGGTCCCAAGTAGCTGGAACAATAAGAGAACAGTATGAGTTTAATCAGGGAAAGAGTGGAATCTACTGCATGTATTAATAAATCCGTTCTAGTTCCTTGTTTAAGTCGACGGATAATCTTACCAAATGGGTTACTTATTTCTATAGCTCTTTTTGCCTTCTTCTTCTGACGTAAAGCATAAATTCCAGCCAAAACAATCAGGAGCAGTAGAACCGCTCCACCTACCGTGACACCAATGATAAGGCCAACGGTTGATGACCTTCCCGATCCTAAAGATAATGACAAAAAAACTCATACATCACATCATCCAGAAATCCTTCATCACAAAATATATGGGAAATAGGATACAACATGAAGTTAGTTGTGAAGCTAACCTCCTAAACAACAATATGGTACATCCGTGAAGTAAAATGGTCCGAACAATGGAAGCTGGAAAGATTGGCGGTTGAGCAGGAAACCTATACTTGAGATAGATGTTCGATTGAAAGAATCTTGGCCCGACGGAAATATTTGAAGTGTGAACTGTAAGTAATTGGATGCATCAATCATGGGATTACTGGCAATGAGTGAATTAACTGGAAGCCCACTTTGAAGGAAGACAGACATTAGAGTCCCGTTAAGGGTGCTGTAATATGTCAAATTCTGATAATCGGAGAAGGAGAAGGAAAAGAAGTGTAGAGTTCCAGTGTAAGGATTTGAGCATTGACAAGTTGGACTGAGTACTCTGTTTCCCCTGCAGGACATTGCTCCACAGTTAGCCAACGGCAAAATGTTATTGGGGTTATTCTCAGGAGCACAATATCTTGGTGTTGCTCCGTTTGTGTTGCAAGATGGGTTGCCAGCTAATCTACAAGAACAAGATTATGAACGCTTCAAAAGCCCAGATCATACACTAGAGGCAAGTAAAAGACAATGCAGCTTGAAAATACATTAAAGTAAAATGAAGATGCACTTACAATACGCTCATGTTGTAATCTGATCCTTGCGGGAAATCACTGATTGAATTGTTATGCAAATCAAGTGTCATGTTGGGCGGATAACTATTTCCCACAATTAAGCTTCCACTGAGATTATTGTTGCCTAGCATCCTGTAAGAAAGGAATCGACTGCTTAGGCCTCTGATATACAAACAAACTATGAAGTTTCACTAACCTATGGATCGCTGCGTATGGGCTTACACTGACTCCAACTGGGGAAGTCTAAATAGCTCAACGGGAATTTGTCCTTCGAGTTCTGTATTTTCCATCAATCTGTATACACGAAATTAACACATGTAAAGAGGTTTGTCCTAAAATAAACTTAAAAACAGACCGGCATCTACAGAAGCAATAGATACGAAAATGACATTCTCAATTGGCAATCAAGACCAAGTCACATCAAATGTTTAAGGTCAACAGTTGATAATAAATTTAGCTGCACTAAAGAATTTCTGAAGTCACGGAATATAGACAGGGAGAGAATAGGTACATTGTCGTCAAAGACTGCAGAGTCGACAACCATGCTGGAAATTGTGATGCATCAAAACTATTATTGCTCACATCCCTGCAAATAGTCATTGATGAAGAGACAAGTATGTTGGTAGTATTCAAGCATAAAGATAGTGTGCTCTGTGCTCTAATTCTACATTCTTTTGTTATGTTGGCGGAGCTGCTATTATCCACAAATCGTTGTAGTTCAAATGGAATGAATTTATCGCAACAGTTAATCAACAACTTACAGGTAAAATAGGGAATTCAGGGCTGAGAGGTTGGGCATAATTCCATCGAAGTTGTTATTGGACAAGTACCTATGGAGGATAAAATGTTAATCAAATAGTTTATCAACCAATGAAAGATCACTCATCTGCTAACATTTTACTAGTAAAAGGTCTTTTCTTCCCTTTGCTGTACTTACAGTTCATTTAGCCTCGTGAGGCTACTGAGTTGTGGAGGGATAGATCCATTAAGAGAATTCCAATCGAAGCGTCTGAACCGACAAGACAACCCACAAGAGTTATAGGCAAGGTACACATCAAGGAACAAATTCACAATAATACTCAAATAGGCTAGAGATACTCACATGACCTCCAATGTCGTTACATTTCCCAGAGAAACAGGTAAATTTCCAGTCAGTTCGTTGTTGTCAAAAATCCTATAGTGAAAAAGTTAAATTGCATGTATGAAACTTGCAGTTACAGAGGGTTTCCATCAGTTTTGAGATGTCATCTTAACCAAATAGCAGCTAAGATAGACATAAATCAATTTATGTCTGAATTTTTTTAACACTTCCAATCTTCAAGACAATACTCGATATCTTATTTATATATACAGAAATCTGTATTTTATCAGCTAGAAGAATGTTAATAAGAGCCATGGACTAAACTTACGCATGAATCAGACTCATATTTGGACTGAATAGCTGCTCGGGGACGGGTCCAGAAAGCTGATTGTGAGACAAATGGCTGCAAAACAGAGTTTTTACATGATTTCCAACGTAACAGACAACATTATCTGAAACAAATAATGAAAAGCATAAAACTTGATGATTCTATGAGAAACAGCATACAAGTGTCTAGCAGAAAGTAGCATATCCAAACCAGGAGTAGTTCGATTAGAAACAGGAATGGTTCCATTGAGCTGGTTATTGCTCAGATCCAGCCAAGAAAGTCGAGGTAAACTGCCTATGGAACGCGGAATAGGGCCAGTAAATCCATTATTGCTCAGAGATCTGTAAAATTACAATGATGACAAAATTCATTTATGCTTTAACTGCTTGAATGCAAATATTATTAGGCCTACATGCAGGGGATCCGACATAAATACAGGAAAAGGTCAGCTATTTACACCAACCCCTCGAGAACTATATGCAACTCTTTCATTGTTGGCCCTGAATGTATGTACTATGTACTAGTCTATTAGTACATGAGGCCTTACATCTGCCAACCCTCAAACTAGCTACAGGCATTGGTTTGAAGGAGATTGATAGTGTTATACTTTAAAGGCTTAAACCCGAAGGTTCGATGATTGTTTGGAATACATACAAGAGGGTCCTGAGTAATATACCAACACAGCAATACCAAATCATCATAACCTTAGAAAATATTTCCATACAAAATGAAGATTACAGTGAGGCTACTAAATGATTATAAATTCAAACCACTTGAACAAAAAGAAACTCTTGAATTATGAGTCTGGATTCTTCAAATTATAACTGGTGAGGTCTGACTACATGATCTTATTATGCAGTCACAGGATGTATAGGGGAAGTAGAAGGATACTCTACAAGAAAGATCCTTACATATATTGAAGCTGCTGGAGAGACCCTACTGAGTCGGGGATGGGACCGAAAAAGCTGCAACCGATCAAAATCCTACATGTGATGAAAGGCTCATTCGTCAGATATGTTCACATATTCACTCATGGTATAAGCAAGATACAAGTGATTTTCTAGCCTTACAAAACTGAAAGGTTCCTCAAGTTCCCGAATGAAGGTGGAAGAATACCTCTAAGGCCGATATTGTTTGATAGATCCCTGTATTGCAGAATATTAGTATTTCACAGAGCTTCAATGCCTCGTATAATTGAATATGAAGCAATTGGAACCACAACAAAACATCCTAAGACCAGCATAGAATGACAATCCAGCATTTGATTTAACTCTTGAAACTATCACAGCCATGATTTCCAAAGTAGTGATACAATTTGATTGTATAAAGCTGGAGTTTGCATACAAAAGAAGAAGAAAAAAGCTGCACTCAAAGCTAAGTTTAATACATGCTAACATATATGAGTAATAAAACAGTATGAGAAGCATCAGAAACAGGAACGTACAAAGACTGTAATTCAGTTAATGATGAAATATCGCTGATACTGTTACCCTCCAAACCTATGCCTGCTAATGATCTGCAGAAATTATCATGTTCAGCACAAAAAGATGGAAAAACAAGCAAACAAGCGGACGATCATAATAAAATTTAAGACTCACAAGATGGTCACCCGTGTATCAGTGCAACTAACGCCATCCCAATTACGGCCACAAGGATCACCCCCTACCCAGTTGGGTGGCAGGTTTCTCCAGCTATACCTAAGTGCACTGAGAGCAGCAACTGCAATCAAGATTAAAATTGAGTTTTATCATAAAACATCACAACAAAATAAATTTTGTAGTATCAGTTCCATTAGTATAGCCATACTCTTACCAACTCTGCATGATTATCATATATTGCCAGAAAATCATTTATGGCTTACGTGCAGTTACATGAATCAGCCAAAATGAGAACTGGCAAAAAAATAGTAAAACAGCCTTTGATTGAGTACTATCAGAATTGTTCCAAGTCCTCTGTTCAGAGACGCTTATTTGTCAAGGACGAGCAAATTTTTTATCTACGAAGATTAATTATATACAGATACATATGGAACAGAGTAGTCTGCACAAAAAGCTTAACTTCAACCTCAACTAAACAAACGATTCTTGCAGGAAAAAGAAACTCAGACATGATCATACTAAAACGCTTACAATCATTCGGGTCTGTAACAGCCAATATAACCAGACAACGACTGGAAACAAGCACCAGGAGAACCAGAATCCTCAAATCCATTTCCCAGAAAAAAAAAAGTTTCTGTATTTCCTTGATATCAAAGAACTGGTGAAGATACCCAAGTTCTGCAATGAGCCAGCCTTACATAACTTGTTTTCTCACATGGTTGACCAGGGATCAGGATGGCCTAATCAGACAAGAAAATGTCCATATGGACTAGGTCCCAATCCTAGGTATTTAAATTTGCATAAAAAAGACATCCCATTACGTACAGTAATATAAATATAGTTCTCACATAAACAATTGCTTATATGAGGTCTGACGTTAACTGCTTTAACATACAGACACATTGCAAATAGTTGGTGGTCATGAGTCATGACCTAAAACTTAACAAATGTTTACACTTCCATATCTTTTGCTCTAAATTTCTTGGAAACATATGGCAACAGAATCAGTACGGTTGAATTATCAAATACCAAACTTAACAAGTTGAGCTTTTTTTAAGGAAAAGTTCAATCTGGAAATTGTTGGAATTCAAAAATGCAAGAACAGGCTTTAAATGGATCCGTCAAATAAGTGGATTTTGAAGTTTCATGGTAAGAAATTTTCAAAGGAAACAAATAGATTACTACAAAAATATGGAATTGAAAAACCAGTTCTTTCTACTATCTTGCCACCTGCTACACTGTAAAATACAATTTCAATAAGGATCTATTTTCTATTCATAATTCTTCTAGTTACAATAGTTTTCTTTCTACGAGTACAACTACTTTTTGCCAAAAAAGAAAAAACTAACTCACATAATGCAAGGACTGCAACTATTGTGCTTCACAGGAAGCTTGACATGAGTGTTTGCACTACAATACACTCTCAATGATGTTCTACGCGGAAAGGGGACGAACCATAGCTTGTATCAAACCCCTCTGAGGCATAAGAGTTGATAGGACTGTCTGGCATCTTATCCTCAAAGCTAGATGAAGAAAATACTGTAGCATATTCCTTATCACGACCAGCCGACTGCATGATGTTCTCGATCTCTCTCACTACCTTGCGCATAGAAGGCCTCTCAATGCCTGTCTCTCTAACACAACTCATTGCCAGATCAATGTATTTCCACAAGTCCTCAACCTGTTCTCCAAACTCGAGCTTTGGGTCAGTGATCTGATCCAAGCTTTTAAACCCTTTCGCATCTTGTATAGCCTCTTTAACAAATTTTACAATATGTTTTCCCTGATATATGGCAGGTCTACCAGTTATCAGTTCTAGCAGTACGACTCCAAAGCTGAAGACATCACTTTTCTCAGATAAATGTTCGGTATTGTAATATTCAGGATCCATGTATCCCTGGAATCACAACAATCAAACAAATATGAGGGAAGAAAGTTAATGGAACAAAAAATAATATGCCATTGAGTTTGTAACTAAAGACTAGTAGTACTTGCTAACTTACATAATTTTTTAACAGCTTTTTACAAATTGTTTTTGTTTTTGTTTTTAACCATTGTTTCTAGTTGAAGCTGCAGAAGAGGTTCTTGAAATTACGAATATATAGCTTCAATATATCACTACTGTTGGAGGGTAACATCCTTAGGAGATACTATCAGTTATGAGAATCTAAGCAGATCTATGTGCTTCCCTAAGCCTTTGTTTTCAACTTTACCAACCTTCTTTCAAATTTAAAATTCTAATTATCAATTTGGATTTTTTGTTGGCTTACATTCAGAACTAGATACTAGACCAATCAAGAAGCACATGATAAACTTAAATAATGTGTTTTTTTATGTAATTGTGGCAATGTGAAGGTGTGGCAGCGACGTTAAAGTTAATTATGCAGATTTACTTCGGTGAAACATTGGTCTATCTGCATTTCAATACTTACAAGTGTTCCTTTCACTTGCGTGGACTCAAAGCTTTTTCCGTTATCACCCATGAGTTTTGACAAGCCAAAATCAGCAACTTTTGCACTGAAACGGGCGTCTAGCAAGATATTGGTTGATTTAACATCCCTGTGTATGATAGGAGGATCAGCAAGTTCATGCAGATAATGTAGACCTCTGGCAGCATCAACGGCTATTTTCAGTCTTCTGCTCCATTCCAATCGGATTCCTGCCTTACCTGTAAAATATTAATTATACATATAGATTAACATACCGATACAAGGTGTATTGTATCCTTTTCTGGTTCAAAGGCCAACAGCAAGGTGTACTATATGTCTAAATAATTGGACCTTGATCCTTGCGTCATGACAGACTTTTCGGGATACAAATCAGGGTGATTATCAAATATTCAGACATTGAGCAGAAAATGGGAGTGTGTTGTTACCTGAGAGACAGTCCTTAAGAGTGCCATTTGATACATACTCATAAACCAGCATTTGTTCTCCCTGTTCGTAGCAAAATCCCACAAGGTTGACCACATTCTTGTGATGAATCCTCGATAGAAGCTCAATCTCCGTTTTAAACTCAGCTGCCCCCTGCATTGATCCCTGTTGGGCTCGTTTGATGGCAACTACTTGCGAAGATGCAACAGTTCCCTTGTAAACCTGACGATATATCATCAAAGGTGAGATTTATTCTTTTAGATCAAAGGATAGAACAGTTATTACATTGGCCAAGAGTATAAGAACCTTTCCATAGCCTCCAGCACCAACACAATTTGATTCTGAAAAATTGTTAGTACATCTCCTTAGATCTTCAAAGGAGAACCATTTTGCTCCCTGAAGCTGAGGTACAGCGCCACTTTCCTTTTCAGGATCCCAATCAGCTGCATCAATATGATAGAAAGCAAGGTGATGAGCATGACATTTACATCTAACACAGATTTCGAATAATTTGCTCAGCTCAAGTTTGAAACTTACAAAATGGATTGCTCATTCGTATAGCTCTTTTAGCTCTTCTCTTTTGACGTATAGCATAAGTTACAATCAAGACAATCACGAGCAAAAGGAATGAGCAACCTACGGCCAATCCTATGATAATGCCACGATTAGATGTTCTTGAGCCTGAAAGGTAGTGACTATTGTTTTAGATATTATAGGATTCTAACAATAAAAATAGATTTCAGTTACGAAGCTGTTCACCTGGTGGTGGTTCACGGGTGTATATGAATGGTCCGTAATATCTGAGATCGATAAGTGACTGGCGATTGAGATAGAAATTTATTCTAGAAATTGATGTGTCGTTGAATGTATCTGGGCCAGAAGGAAATATTAACACTGTGAGCTGCAGGTGAAAGTCCATGTTTGCGTTACTAACGACGACTGAATCAGCTGGGACCCCATTGCGGTTGAAGACATCCACCAGCGTTGTACCGAGGACGTTGAAATACGTCAAATTTTGAAAATTGGAGAATGAATTGGAAAAGAAGTTGATGATTCCAGTGTATGGGCGTGAACACTGACAACTTGGGCTCAACACTGTATCTCTCCCACAGGACCTTTCTGCACAGTGATTATTAGAGTGTACCATAACGTTGCTGGGACGATTTACATCTGAACAAAATCGTGTTGTTGCTCCATTCGTGTTGCAAATGGGGTTGCTGAGTAATCTGCAAGTAAGTTTAAACTTCAAAAGTTAGGTTTATACTAAAGAAATAGGAAATAGACTCATCAGACCTAGGAGAACAATGTGTAAGATAAGTTTACGTTATCTCCATGCTGTAATTTGATCTTTGTTGAAACTCGGTGATAGAGTTGTTCTGCAGATTAAGTGTCAAATTGGTTCTGGAATCACTCCCAATATCTAAGGCCCCATTGAGATTGTTACTGCTCAGATCCCTGCAAGAGGAAAAAAACACTTGAGGACTTTACCATAAGTTGGTATGCAACAGAAAGTAAATCTCCATAGACATGCTTACACTGTCTCCAATAGAGGAAGTCCAAATATGCCAACAGGGATATTTCCTTGAAGTCTTGTATTCTGCATTCTTCTGCAAATTCAGAACAGTCAATGATCTTGAGCTTATACATCAATCTAAGTGACAACGGAAAAGTTCAAGATTTGTCCAAGAGAGAGTACATTGTTGTCAAATTCTGAAGAGTCGATAACCATTGTGGAACTTCTGATGCCTCAAAGCTATTATTGCTCATGTCCCTGCAAATTATTTTTGGTAAGGAGCGCAAAAGGACAGTAACTGACAGCATTATAAAAACTTAAGGTTGATACAGATAAGAATCTGTTAAGAAATGTTCTTTTACCCGGACACAAATTCTAAAGACAATACTATGTGTCTGCAGGGATAAATTGATTAGACTGGTCTGTAATGATATAACTTAGGAAATCGCTATGGGTGCCATGTACTTACAAGTACAATAGGAAATTCAATCCTGTGAGATTGGGAATATTTCCATTGAAGTTGTTGTCAGACAAATACCTGGTAGTACACAAAAATAATTTAGAATATCATCGAGGTCAGCATTTTGCAATCAGTGTACTTCTGGAATAAGTAATATACATGCTACAGCTTACAGTTCACTTAGACTGGTCACATTACTGAGGTTCGGAGGGATAGGTCCATCAAGAGAATTCCGATCAAAGCGTCTGTATCAAGAAGATATCCGGCTAGTTACACAGGAGGTTCAGTTCAAATTTTTTTATCTAGTTATAAAAATATTAATGCAATAGGTTAGAGATACTCACATAACCTGCAACCTCTGTAGATACCCCAATGAAATGGGTAAATTCCCAGTTAATCTGTTGTCATCAAAGATCCTACAGATCATACAATATGGAACATCATGTTACTTGAGAAAACATTACATTAATTCTTCTAACGTAGAGGAACTAAAAGATCAAGTTTCAATTATGATAATGGAATAAAATTAACTTTTCTTTGCACTTGCACAGAAAATGATCTAACTTCATGATTAACTATGTCCTGATATCTTTTAAGATACATTTAGTAGATCCAGACACAAACTGATTTTTCTGGCTAATCTCTTTCATGGCCTTTTCAATGGTGAAACACTTATATATCATCTAGAAGTAAATTGGTAAGTCGCAAGCTTGTCTAGTGGGACAAATGTCTGAACTCACACGTGTATCAGGCTCATACTGGAACTGAAGAGCTGAGTTGGGACTGGTCCGGAAAGCTGATTGCTAGAAAAATGGCTGCAAAACAGAGTTTTTACAAGTGAGTTGCAATTAAAAAATACAGTCCATAGACTGAAGATCAGGATATCAGTGATCACATACAAGTGTCTAGCACTGAGTAGCATATCCAAACCAGGGGCATTTCCATTGGAGACAGGAATGGGGCCATCAAACTGATTATAGCTCAGATCCAGCCAAGAAAGGTTTGATAGTCTGCCAATGGATGGTGGAATTTGGCCAGTGAATCTGTTACTACTCAGAGATCTGCAAGGTGACAAAGATGACAAAGTTCAGTCTTCACTAAGTCAGTTGGATAGTTGGATGTGATATCACCAAAATCTTCCAGTAAACATTTCAGGGAAAAGTGAGGTGATATTATGCTAATCCTTTCCAACAACAAAATTTCTACAGAATTATTAGTCAGAAATTAAAAAGGTAACATGTGACTAGCATAGTTTATCAAACATTTATGGAAGTGAAAGGAGTACTTAATCACGATGTGTACATATATGTAAGGCGCCGGAGAGATCCTATTGAATCAGGAACTGGACCCAAAAAGCTGCAGCCAATCAGGATCCTAAATGCAAAGATGAAAAAAAGTTGGCGGTCAGTGCACTCACTTGCATATGCAGTGGATAAATAAGAAGAACATAAACACTTAGCCTCACAATGTTGTTAGGTTCGTCAAGTTCTCAATAGTAGGTGGAAGAGTAGCCCTGAGGCCGACATTGTTTGACAAATCCCTGAATCAAGAAGGAAAAAAATATCAGCATAAAATCAAGTGCATACTATCCCTAAAGGGAGAACTGACACAGTAACATTACAATCTCATCAAGATTGAAGGGGTCCTTGGCTCTAACAGGGTATAGGGGACAACAGAATCTACTGAAAGCAGCATTACCTTTCACTTTAAAAAAAAGATTTTTCTAGGCGTTAAATTTGTGAGTCATGACCAACATTTCTAAGCCTTGTTGAATAATACTAGGTACTGATGCTAAAGACTTGAAGTTAGCAGCAGAAACAGGAACTTACAGTATCTCTAACTCAGTCAAGGACGTAACATCACTGATACTGCGACCTTCCAGGCCTGCATCTGCTAACTGCCTGCAAGTTCAATCATCGAGTTAGATGGTAAAGGATAGGAAAACCCAGTAGGAACAACATAGTGAAGAAGAAAACTCAGACTCACAAGTAGGTGACACGTGTGCCAGTCGTATCATTGCAAGTAACCCCCTGCCATCCACTGCCACAAGGATCTCCTCCGACCCAGTTTTGTGGTCGATCATTCCAGCCGGACCCGAGAGCAAGTAGAGCAGCAACTGCAATGTAGATGAACAATGATCTTAACCTCTCCTATAAAATCCATGTACGCAAGTCCACTCAGCTCATCAATTGACAACATCACCATTTTTTTGTCATTATCCAGAGCAAATCATGTCATCCCGACTAGCTAATATCGCATTACTTAGGTTGAACTGACATGTAGTATATATCAGAGCAAAAGAAAAAACTTAGGCTTTGACCTATTACCACCACACATAGCAGGGCTTAATTCAGATTTTGCCAAAAAGATGACAAGGACATCATCAGATCAAAACAAAATCCTTGAATACAAACAACGAACAAGCGATCAAAACTAGAACACACTTACGATCATTACTATCCGTGACTGCGAACACAACCAGACACCGACTATAAACAAGCACCAACAAAACCTGGAGAGCTCTTGAATCCATTTTGCAGAAACTTTTCATTTCTTACTGATCTCCATACACCTACAAAAAATAGATTAAAAAGGAGAAATCTTGCAAGTTGCAAGAAGTGAAGTAGCTCCTTGAGGCGACTTGCTACTCAAATCAGTTGACTATAATTAAAGTTTAACCAACTAGTCTAGACAAGAACACTCCAAAATTTGACTCAGTTCCCTACAGAATATAAAGGTGGATAAAGAAAGAACACCAACTGATGTAATAAACAAAGCATAGTTCCTGGCTTTGCTGTAAATGGTCCAAGGCTAGGCCAATCATCAAACACCTGGTGAGCATGGTCCCATAACAAGCCAATTAGTCAACCATGCTTACAGCTTCCTTCTTGGTTCTTGTGATTAACCTAACGTGCATATTTACCAATGGACAAGAAAGTCTAAGCTGATGTAAATACAAGTTGGAATCTTCGTAGATACAGAGAGGTAATTCTAAACCCATTTCTCTTCTTACTTTCCAAATGTTAGGTATACTTTGTCACCAAATTCAGATCAATAGTGAAAGAATCAATTAAGTAGTAAAGATCATATTTTTATATTGGATTTTTATTTTTTTTTGAGAGATTTTTATATTGGATTAGTGAAATGTCATTTGATTAATCTAGAACAACGTGCAAGAAATTTGCTATTTGAAAAGGATAAATGTGCAAGACTTTCAGGACCAAGAGAATAAAGGATCCTCGACGATAAAGGATCCTCAACGATAAAGTGTGTCGGGTTTGAGGTGGTGGGTGTCGCACCTCATAGAAAAAATTGAAGATATTAGTATATATAAAATAAATTATAATGTATAGGAAAAAGCAGTTAAAAATTTTAACTAATAATGAGCTAGTCTATTATTTGCACCTCAAATGGGCTCACACGTTTAGGAACGAAGTTTCCTTAATCGTGAATAATCTACTATGATATTAGAAGACATTTGATAAAGAATAAATAAAATTCATTGAAAGGTGAAAGAGTTTTTGAAGCTCAAAGTGTTTTGGTTGATTCATTGAGTATGAAATGTCAAGAGTTGGAATATGGAAGTACCACATTGCTAAAATTGAGAAAGAAAGAGGTAGTTATTAGTTATTGGATTGAACTAAATGATTGGCCCCTTGGGGCACCCATGCTTTTGAAGGAGGGAAGACCTAGATTCACCTTCACACGCACCCGCCTTACTCCGCCATGAGCCGGGCCCGCTCTCGGGTCGTGGTTCGAAGGTTGCAGTTTTGGGCCAGAAACATATTCTGTTTGGTCAGCCCCAAACAAAATCTGAAACATAATAGCCCCAACTCGGTTGGGCTAGTAGTGAACGAATATGTTCGTTCGCTGAACGGATTTAACCTTTCGTTCAAAGGGTGTGTGTGAACAGAAAAACTCGAAAGTTGTGTCTATTCGAATTTTTATCTCTGCAGGGACCTATTCACAAAAGACCGCATCTGTTCAGATTGCAACTCTTCCTAATTATAAATAGGACCCCTCGGAATCGAATTCAACACATCAAATCCAATTCTTTCTTTCTTCCTTCTCTCTTTCTCTCTGTAGCCTGAAGAATCCTTTGTTACAGTAGTTCGCAGAGCGACTGCTCGAGTGCTTGAACACTAACTCAAATACTGATGTTCTATCTTGGAAGACTATTTGCTAAGTAAACCGTGAGCACCAGAGCAGGGCAAATACAGTCTTAAGGAATAAGGCCCAGCTTTACTTAACACTCTAATCTACATTCTATCCCTTTCGATACACTACCACCACCCAACAATTTAAGACTGTATTTTATGTGTATACTGCTGCTGTTACTGCCCCCGGAATAAATGTTGCTCCTACTAACCATGGGGAGAAATCAGGGAAGTTCCAGGGGTCGAACTTTAAGCAATGGAAACAGAAGATGAGGTTCTACTTGACAGCCATTGGGTTCGCAAGTTACCTCACTGCTGAAACTCCTACTCCACCCACTCTACGGGAGATTGATGAGAACATGAAAGAGGAGGAGAAGAAGGCCGCTGAAGATGAAAACAAAGTAATGTAATTTTCCTATGATGCTTGGATAAATGCAGATTTCATGTGTAAGAACTACATTCTGAATTGTCTTTCAGATGTTCTCTACACTGCTTTCTGCTATGTCACTACCACAAGAGAGTTGTGGGAACAACTGGACAGGAAGTACTGTGCACAAGATGCCGGTGCGAAGAAGTTCATTGTGGGGAAGTTTTTGAACTTCAGGATGTATGACTCGAAATCTATAATGAGTTAGGTTCTGGGGTTTCAAATGATTCTCCATGATTTGGAACAAGAGGGCATGCTGCCCAATGAGTCTTTCATGGTCGAGAAGTTGCCTCCTTCATGGAACGAGATCATGAACTATCTCAAGTTGAAGACTAAAGAGATGAGGCTTGAGGAGTTGATCATTAAACTCCAGATTCAGGAAGACAACCGCAAGGCTTTGGGCAAAGTGAAGCAGCCTATTGAGGCAATTTAGAGAAGAGTAGCGCGCAGCTCAGTAAACTTTTGATAAATTAGAGTAAGTATGAGAATATACACCCTTATCTTAAAAGGCTCACCTTGTTGATGCCAAGGGGAAATCCAAGGGGAACCCCAGTAAGAAACGCAAGCGGCACCCAGTGATGTGAAGTCTCAGAGGAATTCTGGAAACCTGGTCCTGCTAGGAAGATCAAAGGAAATTGCTACAATTGCGGTAAACCTGGGAACATGAAGACTGACTGTCACCAACTCAAGAAGGAGAAGGCTAATGTTGCAGAAGCAAAGGGTGACCCTATGGAGGAGGACTTGGTTAACTCCTTTGCTAGTGTGATCTTGGAGGCAAACTTTGTTGAAAATCTGAAACAATAGTGGATTGATACAGGTGCGACTCGTCACATCTGTTCTGATAAGGGCTCTTTCTCCTCCTACACTCCAGTGAAGGGTAAGAAGTTGTTCATGGGGAATGATGCTACATCCGAAATGAAGGGAGTTGACAACGTGGTTTTGAAGATGACTTCCGGGAATGAACTCATACTGAAAGAAGTGATGCACGTTCCGGATATATGCAAGAACTTGGTATCCGGACATTTGCTTGTTAGGACAGGTTTTAAGTTGACCTTTGAGTCTGGTCAGTTTGTAATGATGAAAAATGGTCAGTTTGTAGGGAAGGGCTACACAAGTGATGGGCTCTTCAAAATGTATGTAATGTCTGTACTACGCTCCTTTGTGAGCAATGAAAAGAATGTTTCTACTTACTTAGTTGAGTCTCCTAATTCATGGCACCTTAGATTAGGACATACAAACTACAATGCGATTCGGAAATTAATTAAAACGAATCATTTGCCGTCCTTTGAAATCAACCCTCAAAGTAAATGCGAGGTTTGTGTGGAAGCAAAACTATCAAGAGCGTCATTTCATTCTGCAAACAGAACCACGTCTCCTCTATAATTAATTCACAGTGACTTATGTTACTTAAAATTTGTGCAAACTAGAGGAGGAAAAAAGTACTTTGTTACTTTTATAGATGATTGCACTAGGCATTGTTATGTTTATTTGCTAAGGAGTAAGGTTGAAACCTTAGAAACATTTAAACATTACAAAACTGAAGTTGAGAATCAACTTAATACTCGAATTAAAGTAATTCGAAGTGATAGAGGTGGAGAATATACAGGACCACTTGAAGAATATTGCTCACAGTTTGGCATTATTCATCAAACCACTGCTCCATATTCCCCTCAATCTAATGGTATTGCTGAACGCAAAAACCGTACTCTAATGGAGATGATGAATGCACTATTACTAGATTCTGGATTACCTCAGAATTTGTGGGGGGAGGCTATCCTGACGGCCACTACTATTCTTAACAGAATACTCCAGAAAGATAGTGATGTTACTATGAATTATGGAAAGGTCACACGCCCTCGAACCAACATTTGAAAGTGTGGGGCTTCTTGGCCATGGTAGTAATACCTAAACCAAAGCAAGTAAAGATTGGACCAAAGACTGTAGATTGTATTTTTATAGGATATGCAAATAACAGTAGCGCTTATCGCTTCTTAGTGCATAAGTCGCTGATACCGGACATTCATGAAGGAACTGTCATTGAATCAAGGAACGCAGATTCTTTGAAGAAGTTTTTCCTAGGAAGGAAAAGAAAGAAATAGTTTCTCGTAAACGAGACTATGAAACGGCAGTAGCGCCAAATGTGGGGCCCCAGTGGTTGTCCCTGTGAGGCCCCAAGTAGTTGTTCCTGTGATGGCACCTATTGTAGGCCCTGTGGGGGTCCCTGACCCAAGTGGCCTTAATGCAGAATTCCATGGTGTACCTTCGAAAAATGTTGCAGAACCTATAAGTTCACCTCCTTTAGAGGATGCTACAAAACCTGAAGTATTACTACCGGAGAATTCTGCAGAACCTGAAGGCTCACATCAAGAGAATGTTGAGGTTCCTGATGTCAAACCAAGGAGGAGTAAGCGAGCTAGGACTCAGAAAGACTTTTGTTCTGATTTTCTCACATACCTTGTAGAAAATGAGCCTAGGACAATCCAAGATGCAATGTCACTCCTGAAGCCCCTTTTGGAAAGAGGCCATTGAAAGTGAAATGGATTCCATCCTGCAAAATCATACTTTGGAAGTGGTTGACCTTCCTCCGGGAAATAAGTCATTGGGTTGCAAGTGGATACTCAAATGCAAGTATAAAGCAGATGGAACCATTAATAAATGCAAGGCTCGTCTAGTGGTCAAAGGCTATAGACAAAAGGAGGGACTTGACTATTTTGACACATACTCACCTGTGTCAAGAATAACTTCCATTAGAGTATTCATTGCCACAGCTGCACTACATGGTTTTGAGATACATCAAATGGATGTTAAAACTGCTTTCCCAAATGGAGAGTTAGACAAGGAAATTTATATGGACCAATGAAGGGTATGTGGTTCCATGACAAGAGAAGAAGGCATGTCGTCTTGTCAAGTCATTGAACGGACTCAAGCAAGCCCCTAAACAATGGCATGAAAAGTTTGACAACACGTTGCGATCAAAGGGATTTTCTATATATAGAGTGTGATAAGTGTGTCTATGTAAAGGGGAACGTTGAATCCTTTGTCATGATATGCTTATATGTAGATGACATGCTCATTACTGGAAGTAGCCTGGATTTGATCTTAAAAATAAAACAAATGTTGAAACAACTTTTTGACATAAAAGACTTGGGTATAGTAGATTTTAATCTTAGGAATTAAGGTCTCTAAAAATCCCGAGGGATTGGTGCTTTCACAATCTCACTACATTGAAGAGATTTTAAAGAGATATGAGGTCTTTGACCGTCAATATGTAAGGACACCAATGTGCGAATCTTTATGTTTGGACAAACACTCAAGTGATCCAGTAAACCAAACACAATATGCTCAGATAATTGGCAGTTTAATGTACGTGATGAATTGCACTCGTCCTGATATTGCTTTTGCAGAGTTAACAAGTTGGCTAGGTTTACACATAATCCGGGAAGTCCCACTGGAAAGCTCTACTTCATCTATTGAGATACTTAAGGACCACAATAGATCATGGATTACACTATGGAAGATATCTAACCGTATTGGAATGATACAATGATGTCAACTGGATATCTAATAGTACAAACACCAAGTCCACTAGTGGTTATGTGTTTACCATTGGTGGCGGTGCTATTTCATGGAAGTCCTCTAAACAAACGTGCATCGCCCGATCCACGATGAAATCGTAATTAATAGCTTTGGACAAAACTGGAGAAGAAGCCGAGTGGCTTCGAGAATTTTTAGAGGATATCCCTTGTTGGGATAAGCCCCTGCCTTATGTAACAATTCATTGTGACAGTATGTCGGCATTAGGAAGGGCAGTAAACAATATATATAATGGAAAGTCTAGACACATACGTCGAAGACATAAAAACCATTAGGCAGTTGGTCTCTACGAGGGTTATCATTATTGATTACATGAAATCAAAGGATAACATTGTGGATCCGCTAACCAAAGTGCTACCGAGGGATCAAGGACACTGCTTGTCTAGGGGAATGGGCTTAAGACCCACAAAATAAGGAAGTTTACGGTGGCAACCCAATCACACTGATTGGAGATCCCAAAAATTTGATTCAATGGGACAACTAAACTGTAAATGACCAGTTTGCGCCTCGTGAAGTTTTTTCACTTTGAGGTAAGAGCACTTAGGAGTTACTAACTCCACTTGCGCCATTCCCGAGAAAGACACTTTAAGTGCTCCTGCAGAGCGGACGGAGGATGAGTCATTAAACTCTTAATGATCTCTGAAGTATTCTTATCTATTTAGCTTACGAGCGGAGCATTGGCAGGATGCTCTTAGAACGAGATTACTTATTTGGGTGTGAAGTATGGGAGGCCGCTTCAAACGAGAACACCCATGAATCTGAGTAGTCCAAGGCCTTTAACGTACTAAGAATAGGAACGAGGTAATAAGGAAAGTTATTGTGTTGATGTCATTGTCTTGGTTTACACAAAATGCCGACCGGTCAAGGCATCACGTTCACCGGGTGGCAAGTAAATCCGATGGTATTCTACTAGGGTCGATTCAATGTCATTGACAATCTATCCTGATGCAATATGATTTTCCGCAGAAAATTCTGGCTAGAGCATTTCGTTGTGCTGTGAGCATCAATTCTCTTTCATGTGGGGATTGCAAGAATTTTAGCTAACAATGAAGCTAGTCTATTACTTTGCACTTCAATCAAATGGGTCCACACGTTTAGGAAAGAAGTTTCCTTAATTGTGAATAATCTACTATGATAGTAGAAGACACTTGAGAAAGAATAATAAAAATTCATTAAAAGGTGAAAGAGTTCTTGAAGCTCAAAGTGTGTTGGTTGATGCATTGAATATGGATTACCTAGATTGGAATATGGGAAGTCCCACATTGTAAAATTGAGGAAGAAAGAGCTACTTATTAGCTATTGGATTGAACTAAAGGGTTGGGCCCTTGGGGCACCCATGCTTTTGAAGGAGGAAAGACCTAGATGCACCTTCACACACACCCGTTTTGCTCCACCGAGCCCGAGCCCGTGTCTCGGGTCGTGGGTCGAGGGTCTGGGGTCCGGGGGTTCGCGGGTCGCGGCTCACGGTTGAGTATAATCTTTTTCGGCCAGAAACATATTTTGTTTGGTCAAGCCCAAACAAAATCTGAAATAGAAGAGGTCCAACTCGGTTGGGCTTGTAGTGAACGAATATGTTCGTTTACTGAACTGATTTAACCTTTCGTTCAAAAGATATGTCCGAACAGAAAAACTCAAAAGTTGAGTCTATTCGAATTTTTGTCTCTGCAGAGATCTGTTCGCAAAAGACCACATATGTTCAGATTGCAACTCTTCCTAATTATAAATAGGACCCCCAGAATCGAATTCAACACACCAAATCCAATTCTTTCTTCCTTCTCTCTTTCTCTTTATAGCCTGAAAATCCTTTGTTGTAGTAGTTCACAGAGTTACTATTCGAGTGCTTGAACACCAACTCAAATACTGATGTTTTATCCTGTGAGACTATTTGCTAAGTAAACCGTGAGCATCAGAGCGGAGCAAATACATTCTTAAGCAATAAGGCCCAGCCTTTGCCTAGTAGTCTAATCTACATTCTGCCCCTTTCGATACACTATCACCACCCAACAAAAAAGTACTTGAATCATCCCTTTAGCCAAATACAAATCTGAGGCATGTGCTAGCACATGTTCCTTAAAACAATTACGTCATCTCACTATGGTGCTTGAGATATCGTGGAATGCTTGTTTCTCAGGATACAACGATTGAACCTTAACAACTAGTTGCACTTACTAGATGATCTTGGCGAACAAAATTGGTGTCCGGATTATACGAAAGGAGAGAGAATAAGAAAAAGTCACAAAGAGAGAAGAGGATAGGGTGGGTTTCCTCTACTCTTTTCCATTACAAGTGATACCCTTTTATAGGTGAAGAAATGAGAATGTAACTTCCTTCTTCATTACACTAATTCATTATAATATTGTGTAACTTGTGCTCCACTACTTCCACTACTTCACAAGAGTAATCTTGTTACTTATGGAGTAACATGACACCACTACCTCCACTACTTCATAAGATTAATCTTGTTACTTATGAAGCAACAAATGCCATGTTTAATATTTGTAACTTTCATAAGTTACAAATTTCTACTTGAATCAAAAGCTTCTAGAAATTTATACGTTCCTTTGAATATTTTATTGTGGTTTTAAGCTTCTATATGCGTACTCATGCTTGTTATAGCTTTAAAATGCAATTATATCACTGATTTTTTGCTTAATAGTTTTTAGACGATCTATTAAACATATAAGATTCTATGTTACTGTTTTAAGCTTATATATGTGTACTCCTGCTTGTTGTATCTTTAAAATGAAATTATATCACTCGTTTTTTGCTTGATAGTTTTTAGACGATATGTTAAACATATAAGATTCTATGTTACTGTTTTAAGCTTCTATATGTGTACTCCTGGTTGTTGTATTTTTAAAATGAAATTATATCACTCATTTTTTTGTTTGATAGTTTTTAGACGATCTGTTAAACATATAAGAATCTATGCTACTATTTTAAGATTATGATATTATGTCTCTTTAATGGTTTTAGTAGAACACAATGTACTTTTAAGATGATCCGTTACAGATATAAAAACGTACGTTGTTGTTTTTAATAAAAAAAACTCTGTTATACTATGTACTAATGTTAGTGTTTTAAGAGCAAATACTCTCGTTTTAAATTAATCTATTATTAATTTAGTTACATGTATTACTGATCTTAGATTCTGACGTGATTTATGCTGCTTAATGTTCATAAGCATGTTTTTAATCTCATATGTGGTTGATTTCAAATTGTTGATTATTGTTTTAAGCCTGGTGTTATAGTTTCAAACAAGAATGTTACTTTTAAATGTGTGATTACAGTTTTAGTGATATCTATTAATATTTTAATATAACTAGTTATTGTTTTTATGGTTTATGTTACATGGACTTTTCTACGGTCAGGCAGGTTTTTGCCCTGTCTGACAACATGCAGCAAATAAAAAAATTGACATATCTATTTAGTTAAGTTTTAAAATATTAAAGTAAAAAATTGATAATTTTTTTAAAAAAATGTTATTTTAATTTAAAAAATTTGTTAGAAGTTAATTTTTTTTTGTATTTTACTAATTTAAATATTTATAAGACGAAAGAGCGATGGAGTGTCGCCAAGGCGATAAGGCGATCGCCCTTTCCCTTCATAAATATTTAAATTAGAAAAATATAAATATCAATTAAAAATTCAAATTTGACTTCTAAATATTTTTAAATTAAAATAATATTTTTTTAAAATTTATTAATTTTTTACTTTAATATTTTAAAATTTAACCGAATAGATATTTTAATTTTTTTATTTGCTGCATGTTGTCAGGCAAGCCTGCCTGACCGTAGAAAAAAGACATGTTACAAATTCTAAAATTCTAACGGGGAATGGTGAATATTTGTTATTGATTGAATGTGTATTATAGTTTTTAAAGGTTTTGTTGATGATTTAATGTTTTATGCTAATGTTTTTAAATGTGGTAATAAATTTCTACTATATTATAGCCTTCTATTGTTTTAGAAACATAAATTAAGGTTTTAATGGGACATGTTATTCTTTTAATCTTACTTATTTTGGTCTTAACATAGAATGTGGATAGATCATTAAAAGGTCTCACTACTATAACATGGAAAAAGTTACTAGAAGTGTATAAAAGTCACTCAAATGAACTTGGCTTCCAGGTCAAGAAGGGTTCGGTAAAATACATAAATGTGATAACAAAATTATCAAGATATATTTCATGTGTTCACGTTTGACTAATGTGAACATAATGGGGTGCAAAGCACGCATCAGAGTCGTATACAACCAAATGAATTGATTCTATGCAATTGGAGACCATCAAATTGAACACAACTTTGATCTCAATTGAAGCAACATGCAACAAGGCATTTTTTTTGTTTTTGTTCTTTCAAATTGTTTGTAATAATTGAATGTTCAAGAATATTATGGTTCAATATATGGTGGTTTTAAAAGTCTGTGATATTTATTTAAATTCATCGGTTACTGTTTTAATACTTTTCGACATGTTATTGATCTCTAAAAATTTGAAATGTTCATGTTAATTAAGTTTTTTCATTGTCTCTTAAAACTACTATGAATAACATTAAAACACAAACGTATCAACTTAAAACGATCAAGAAAAAAGATAAGTTGATTATCATAAACTCTTAAAAATACAATAAACTATTTTAAAAAATCAATAAATCAACTTAAAACTGTAACATAATTAATATTCAATATAATTGATATCCTTAAAAGATCTGATTAGCTGATTTAATTTAATTCGTCCTGTCTAATCGTAAATGTTTAACCGTGTGAAAATCATGATTATTCGAGTTTTGGAGAAAATCTTTCCCTTTGGGAGAAGAACATTATTGGAACAAGTACTAGAACATGAGTTGGCCTGAGTTTAATGCAGTTAATTGAGATACCATTTCAACAAAACTGAAGTTTGTATTAGTATTAGTAGTAGTAGAACATGGACCTTAAACCAATTAATCCTGTCCTATCGACTCCATCCATCAATAAAAAATAAAGAATCTGGACACTTTTGGTTAAACCAAAAGGGGACGTACAAAGTAGAAATTTGAATTAATGTACCAAAATGGTGAAAAGGCCTAGCTAGTACTGTACAGTCTCTACTGCTACACTACTCACACAAATGGTTACTGTTCTGCTACTGTGCCAATCTTGGTTGCTTCCATGCATAACTTCATCATTTCCTTTCATACTATTAATGCTGCCTGCAACCTAAGTTACCTAGCAAGAAACAAACACTTTCCCTCATAAATCTTCTTCATACTCTTTTCAGAAAGCCACTTCTTTTCATACTCTTTTTCTTTCAGGTTTGTTTCTACCTTTTAAAGTTGATCATTTTGCCATCCACAAAGAAAGGCTAAATCAACTTTTTTTATTGAAATTTTTCTTTGTTTTGGTTGCATTAACACCAAAGCTGGGCATCTCTGAGAAATTAAGGGAAAAGAATTTTGATCTCAAAGACTCAATTTTTGCTTTCAAGAACTGATTTTTACTACATTTCCTGCCCCATTTTAACACTCTGTCCATTTTGTACCAAAAAAAAAAAAAAATTCAATTTCAATTGAAAAAGTACAGTCAAATTCTATACTAATCAGTCCAAAATTTCTTCATTTCTTGCTTGGATCTGGCTGGTTTATGAGTCATGAGCATTTTTTCTCCAGTATTAGTATCTTTTTCTGTAGCTTATATCTGCTTTGATTATGGATGCAGAGTGATTCTTCAAAAAATTTACTTCAGCTATGGTGAAGGCCAACGGAAGTTTGTTCAGTCAGGTCATTACGGATGACTGCATTGCTAAAGGAAAAATGGTACTATTATAGCACATGTTTTACTCTACTTGTACTATAGTCCTGCATTCTTTTCCCTAAAGCATGAATCTTTGTTTCTGTGGGTGATCTTTTATGTCTTTCAAGTCTTGATCTACAAGGAAATATGATTCGTTTCCATAAAGATATATATCTTTGCTGCTGTAGTTTGCTTGCTGTTACTATTTTTGTCTTTAGCAGCTAGAAGCCTTATATGCAGTAGTTTTGCATATGTAATTAGTTGTTTCTTCCTTAACATGGATGATGGATTTAACACCAATATGTTTTAAAGTGAGGTTCTTATTCTCGTTTACGAATACCTTGCAGGGCTCATGTTAATGCATTTTATCTATGATCTTTCTTCATAAGGCATGAATCTGTGTTTCTGTGGGTGATTTTTCATGTCTTTCAAGGAATTATGTTTTGTTGCCATAAACATATCTTTGATGGTGTAGTTTACTGTCTTACTGTAAAAAAACTGGTTTTTGTCTCAAGAAGCTAGAAGGCTTATATTTATGCAGTAGTATAGCATATTAATTAGTTGTTTCTTCCTAAACATGGATTTAACACCAATATGCTTGAAATGGGGTTCTTATCCTCGTTTATGAATACGTGGCACAGCTCATGTTAATGCATTGGTTACGATTTCTTTAGTTAAAGAGAATGAATTTTCATATAATGGAAGGCATTCTCTAGGTGAAAAGCTTCATGTTTTTCAAAATTTGGGTGTTCTACTCTGGAATTGATGATGCATCATGTTATAGTTGATCTGTTGCTTCATTTTAATGTTACCATTCAGGCGATTCCCAGAGATTACAAATGGAATATCGAGTTTCTGACAAACAGATTCATTCTCCAAGACGGTTACAATAATCAATGGCTAGTGAAGGTGAGCAAAAGTGGGGATCACTGGTACTTTGATGACTGGAAGGATTTCTGTTCAGACAACAAATTGGAGCCAGCAGATTATGTCACGTTTGATTATAAGGGCAATCACAAGTTTGAAATAAAAATTCTGGGATTAAACATGTGCCAGAAGAAAGGTTTAGGTGCAACTATCAAGAAGGAACAGGTGGAGAATGACCAGGGTGAGGAAACACAAGATCAGGTTGCGGATGGTATTGAAGACTCCGGCGAAAGTGAAGATGAGGAAAGGTCAATTCCAGACAGTGAAGAAATCAGATACTGTGGAGAAAGCGAAAATGACACTAGTGAAGATGAGTTTGCTGTGCAGGTTCCCAAAAAGTCGAAAGCCAAGTTCCAGCCAAAACTTAAGGCCTGTGATGCATCTAGCAGCAGAGGCACTGAAACCCCTGGTATTCTTAGTTCTTTTTCATATTAGTCATTTGCATACTCTCATTTATTAGCCGAATATTCTTCACTTTTCGCCTAACTAGTATTTATACAGTTTCAGCGTGTACTGACCGGCCCAGGAGGACTTGTGCAAAGAAGACTGCAGAAGCGATTAAAAGGCTAGTGGGTACGCACACAAAAAAATCAAAGAAGTAATAGAAATGGAGTACTATGATCCTTATCATGCATTGCAGACATTTGATCCTTATCATGTATTGGCAGGCCTGGCTCAGGGCCGGTGCAGCCTGCGCGCCCGCACAGGCCCCCAGGCCCTGGGCAGGTTCATGCATGTTACTTAAAGAAAGAAAAAAATTAAAGTTAATTAGAGCTACGATGTTTAACATAATTTTTAGCAACTTCATTTACTCAAAATAGGAATTCACGCCTTCTCACTTCTCATCTTCTATCTGTATGGTCAATTCCTCTCCCATCTTTATATTCTTCCTCTTTATCCTAAAAAATCCCTAAATCTTCTCCAACATCATTAATCAATTCTCTTTATTTTTCTATAATGAAGTTGTACTTAATTTTACATAATTTAAGTCATTTCCTATAGTTTTTTTTACTAACTATATTATTTGAAAATTCTTTCTATAATAGAATCAAAACTTGCACAATAAATTTATGACAATTAATTATTAGTTACATAAAGTATATTGGTTGTATTCCTAATGAGTTGATTAATTATCTAAAAACTTTAATAATATTATTATAGTTACATCCGTTTAAAGAAAGTTTTTTAAATTGAAAATGTATAAAATTTTATTTACAATCTATGATATTACAAGAACGGCTTAATGACCTGCGATAGCCATTAAAAATAATATAGCCGGAAAGTTTATCATATACTTAATCAATAACATTTTTTCAAAGAATGTTAGAAGTTACACTTTTCAAATAATTCTTTTAGTCATTTGTAATAATATATTAGAAAAATGTTTGAATATATAATATATATGTATGATTTTATTATTCTAATAATTTTTTTTTATCTACATTTAACTATTATCCGTGACCTCATTAGAAATTTTCGAACAGGGCCCCTTAAATTTATGGGCCGGCCCTGTGTATTGCCCTATGGAGTATGCTAACTATGATCGTTATCATGCACTGCAGACATTTGATCTATAGAGTACTAGCTTAGAAGTTATTGATCATCATGAAGTTGCCTGTGTCTATTTATTTCACCATTTTGATCTGTATATGGAGAACAGAGGCCTTCTTGATGTTAAATTAGGTTGTAGCTTGTTTATTACGACCTGGTGTTCTACTTTACTGTGGTTAACTGAAACCATCCAACTTAGCATGGACAGATAAAACTAGATTGGTAAGAAACTGCATCCATGATCCATCTGTCACCTAACAGATGGTATCCGGATCAATGGATTGGATTTATGGATCAGGATAACATTCCTACTTGCATTGGGTGCCCAGTGTTACAACTCTTTGTTTTGTTCATCAATTAGTTTGCTTGAGTTTGATGCAGTGTGCTGTTCAATTGAATATACTTATGTATATTTCAATTTAGAAGATCTACATCTTTGTGTTTTAATACCAGCGAACCTTCAATCACATTCTATCAATCATCAAGACAGTGGATGCAGCATTAGAGTACAAGACTAAATTTTGCGAGTTCTACATTTAGAATAAGTGTTCTGTTTTTAAATTAGACCAAAGTGATGGAATATACCTCAGACAAGTCACACATAAATAAATAATGCAACAAAGATAACAATGTAGTTTCCTATTCTGCTCACTCTGGCATTGTCTCTACGTCACGATCATATTGTTATTTTTGCGAAATGCATCAGAAACATTTCAGAAAATGAGGATCCACAGAGCTGCAAAGCAACAACACAATTAGAAGTAAGAGCATATTGAGTCATACATGCTGACGCATTGGTCATGATATTGAGATTATTATGCAAAAGATGGTCACCCAAATTACATACCCTTACTCTTTGTTACAAGAAAATAATATCATGTCAAGCCCTAAACTCTGGTGGCGTGTCAGGCTGCTTTCCCGGCATGGCATCCACAAAAGCAGGGTGTTCTTTGTACGAATTGTATACTTTAGAAAGGAGAGGAAATTCACTCTGCTTGTACGAAGATGAGAATGTTGTTAGACAAGTGCAAGTCAACTTTAGGAGAGTGATACATGCACAAATGCTTAGGTTGTAAATGCAACAAAAACATATAGTCTACTGCGTAATAATTTCAGGCAATGCATCTGATATTAGCCATTATTAGTTCAAATAAAAGCAAGTAAGCAACGGAAGTAAGAAACTTGTATGACCTCAAGAAAAATCATAAATTCTTCTAAAAGGCAATCCACCAACCATGGTTGAAGTATTTTATTTTGTCCAAGTAATGCCAGAAGACCCCGAACATAATATAGTAAGCTATCATGCATATCTCTCGCTTTGTTTTTATGTTCAAAGAAACACATGCTTTAAGAAGATTTCAGCAGCTTGTGAGTAATACAAAACGGATAAATCTGGATAAAAAAAGAGTCTATCTTAGTTATATGCCAATGTGATTTCAATGAATTACCATGTCCAAACTGAATCTTCGAATCGCACCTTCAATCTGGGGAGCTAGAAACAAATCAGCCTGCAATGTTATACACAGCAATCAAACATTTTGGATGATTGGCTGGTAATTAAACTGGATAGTCCATCAACTAGTGAAAAATGTTTCAGCCTGGAGAAACAGATTCCAATATTTGAGATGGCAGAACTACAATAATTTATGTTTCTTATGTCCCCAATGACGAGGTAGTTGAGAGTGCATAGCATGAATCTCTCAGTGACATGTAGTCTTGTGAACTAGACGAATAGAATTCATGTCCCTGAATAAAACAGTTGCTGTATAAACCACAGCCCTGTATTAATGTGACATACACATGGGCTTTATGGAAAGGAGCACGTACAGTTGCGATAATACATGTATTGGAAACAAACCAGAAAAACTTCATCTCCTGTTGCGTATTTGCCAGCATATTTTTCCAACAGCTTCTCCAGAGCTGCAAATTTTGAACTTAAATTAAAACAAAATGGTTGCACTTAGCTTTGCGAAACATCACCATGGGAGCATATATAAATGCAAGACAGCTGGAATTTTGGAAACAGATAAGATAACATACGGCATCTACTGCTCTATGTATTAGTCACTTATAACCGGGTCACCAGTCACTTTACAAAAGCTTAGGAGAAGAGAACATAATGTCAAGTAATTGCAAAGTTGATATGCTTTTGAACAAGTGATCATATACGTAATTATTACTTCCACATTCAATCAAGATTGGTGAGTCACGTAATTTACATTTACAGAAAAGGAAATAGAAAGTTACCCGAGAATCCATTTCGTAAATGATGGGTAACCCAAGCCAGCGACTCATCGTGGCCAAGTTTTGCTTTGATACCTTCCTGAAGTTATTAAATGGAACAAAGAAAAACAGCAGCACACAAAAGAATTACTTGCTGCCTACTAGTAAAGCATTACCGGAATCACATCAAGATCAACAGTCTCTTTTCAAAGAACAACATGATCTGCAGAAAAGCTGGTTACACTTACTAAGACAGGTAAGTTCTGATAACACTGTATATTTGCCGAAACAAGATTTGCTGCCTACAATGAATATGATTTGCAGAAATATGATCAGAACACATAGCATATATCCACAGAACACATAACATCTATGCAATTGGTCTAGACTCTCACATCAAGAAATTACTATAAAGTTCACAAATAATAGATACAAGTACCTGGTGATTCACAGCCTTTCTCTGAAAATCCTGGGGCAACAAGGGATGTTGGGGATACTTCTCTTCTAGATACTACACACGACGACCTCAACATTACACATCAATGATAACAGAAGCCAAATTAGCCATCTTAGAGTTATCAAGAAACTTGCCAGTAAGATAGCATAAGAGTCAGCAACCACAATGTCCCCATCAATAAGCACCGGCACATATCCAAGTGGATTGAGCTTCAAAAACTCTACTCAAACAACATTTCCCAAAAAAATCAGATAAATTAACTCAACCTGCATAACAGCATAAGATTCCCTTATAAAGAAAGGCAAGGAAAAAGTCAAACCAGGAGATTTGTGGTCTCCATTGAGCAAGTTAACTGGTATGTACTCAAAGTCCAATCCTGTTAAATTTAAGAACACAACATAACTTACAAATCTAGGATCAACATCAATTCCCAAAAAGTAACTATTCAAAAAAAATTCAACTTCAGAGAATCAAAAGGTAACAGAGACACAATTAGAAAGATTTCAAAACATGCATGAACTGAAAAAGTTCAAGTTTTTGAGTACCTTTGAAATTGAGGGCGATACGAACTCGGTAAGAGCAAGAACTCCTCCAGAAAGAATAAAGCTTCAATCTTTTGGATTCTGCAGCAGCTTTAGTTTCCTGTATATGCAAAAGGTTCCATTTTTACCATCAATTTTCGAGATTAAAACGTTTAAGACCAAATTGGAAGTCTCACCCTCACCATTGCTGAATGAGACGAAATGATTCAAAGATCAAAATCTGAATTCTGGGCAGTAGTGTACTCAAATTAGAGGGTGATTTGGGTTTCTTTCGACATTTTTGTGTCCTTTTTAATGCGATTATATGATTCCCAGTACAAAAGTCCACGTCTTCCAACTGAACATTAGTATAAAATTATGGTAGAGATGAAAACCAAAAAATGGGCTCTCTATTCTTTTGAATATTTCTTTTCGCATGCCAAGTGTTTGCAAAATTGTCCAGTCCGGTCGAAATATCATCTCACCTACTAGACATGAAGACAAACTCGCCGGGACTTAAAATGAAACTCTTATGGGTATGTAATTTATTAGGCACGTTAGTCGCGCCCCTATCCTAAAATTTACGAATTATGTGGCTCAAATTGACAATTGTGATATAGCTCTCGTAAGTTTCTCTAGATTATCGGGAAGTTCCGTAGTAAGTAGATTGTTCATGGGAGAGGATTGTAATATACGATTAGAAAGTTCTATGTTAAAACGGAATTGTTACTCGTTAATATTTAAATGCAGCGATTTTGCGAGTGCAAATTAATCAGATGAGTTGGATCATTTTAAACATATATTATGTGATACTATAGTGTAAAGAACAATTGATAATACAGAACATAAAGAAGAGGCACCGGATTTTATTAATCACTTTAATGATACATATATGGATCATTGTACTAGTTTGAGGAATAGCAGTATGCAGATGCTATTCATTATCAGTCTTATTCAAGGGATACATACACAACATGGTCCGGGCCAGAACGAGTGTGTTCATCAATTGAACGAGGAGTTAAATTGGTAAACAAAAGCCGCTGCTGCTCCCCTGGAAATAGCAATGTCCGCTACAGCCAGGCTGAAGGAGGTAGCATTCTGCGTCTATTGTGCAGGGCTTCAAGGCACAGTTCAATGTTAACAGCTTCCTCGTCAACTGATGCACATCGCCACCAGCTTCAACTTTTCCAGGGTAGACCACTAAAACTGCATGCACGTATCACGAATGTAGATAGCAGAGTCAGTTCACTAGACTTATTCAATTAGAGTGTACAGTCAAGAACTGAAACAAGAACTTGCATTTGATTCAAAACTCAAAGACTTACCAGAAGCAATGAGCAGAAGCAGGGAGAACAAAACAAGCTTTTGGAATGAAGCCATCTGTTTTTTCCTACTGAACTGTTTTGAGTTCAGTTAAGCTTTGATTAAGTTACTGTTCTTGTAATGGTGATGAATTAACACTGATGCCTAACCCTATTTATAGAAAATCCAATGCACTATATTTACTAGAGTAGTTGCTGGCATATCTTATTTGCCCTGCACATTCTTTTCATGTCTATTACTTAACAAAGTTTGGTTTACATTGATCAATGTACTATCTACTTCCCAGGTTATTAACTCCTCAATAAGAAGGTTAAGACTTTTTGTGAACCAAAATTAATGAAGGATGATGATATGTGGTGCATGCTTCCGGGTGATCTGGTAGCCCGTTGTGGTAGAATTCATCTCGACTAGTTATATTGTGGAGTTTCACTCTCGATAGATTCAAAGTCAGATTACGCATGAGCCAAATGCACTGATACCATGATAGTATTCTATCTCATCTAAAGAATCAAATATGTAATCTAGTCATTTATTGATTCTTCAATAAACTCCATCCGGATTGGAGCTCAAATTTTCAGCCATGATGGGTTGTATACTGTGGTAATTTCTTTTCTTTTTCTGAATTTCAAGTCATCTGAATTGTAGTTGAAAACTAAGCAGAACTGGGTCTAATAATGAGTTATTACTAACCGGTAACCACAAAGGATCTAACAGTTAAATTTTAACAGGGTGAGTTTCATATAATCAAGAAAATTTATGAAAAGGGTAATTAATTAAATTTATAAATAAAAATATATAAATTTTTTTAATTAAATTAATTTTATACTATTATATAGTTTAAGAGTAATTTGTGGTATTGGTGAAAAGCAAGAAAGAAGAATAAATTATGAGAAGGAATTATTAAAATAAAATACATGATAGTTGGATATTACTTTTCATAATTTTTACAACTCTAAAAATGATACTTGGATAGTAATTTCTCATAATTTTTAAAACTCTAAAAATATATGAAAAGGGTAAAACTACAAAGAGAAGAATGAATAATAAAAATCAATGAATAAATATAAAACAAAAGGGTAATGCACTAAAATTATAAATTAAGATGAGAATAAAATCATAATAAGTAGTAATGATTATATAAAATATTAAAAACAAAAGAGAACATGACATCTACAAGAGTAAAAAAAACACAAGATGTAGAACCCACGTCATCTTACATATGAATGAATGGATTAAACCCAACAAACATACCATTCAGCCAATCCATCAATTTGTTTCATGAGTCCGAAATTATTTATATATACAAATATTACTATGTGAAAGGGGTATAATAGTACTTTCACACTGAAAATCGAGCTAGTCCCTGAGGACAACATAAAGCTGGCATCGGAATGAACCTGTGATGAAGTAAAAGTTAACGTTATTTTTTCTTTACAGGCATGACGACGTCAGTCCTTGAACTCTGGTGGTGTGTCAGGCTGCTTTCCAGGCGATGCTTTTTTGAAAGCAGGGTGCTCTTTGTAGGACTCGTATATCTTGGATAGGAGAGGAAATTCATTCTGTTTATACAAAAATGAGAAATGAATTTCACTGGTAAAACAAGAATGCAGAAATGTTTACACATGCAATAGATACATCAGTGTAATACTTCAATGTGTACATGCATATCTCTTGCTTTGTTTTATGTCCAAAGATTTCAGCAGGTAGAAAACGGATTAATCTGGAAAAAATAGTCTATCCTTGGTTATACGCCAATGTGAATATGTGATTTAAATGAAAATTTACCATGTCAAAACTGAACCTTCGAATTGCACCTTCAATCTGGGGAGCTACAAACAAATCAGCCTGCAAAGTTATACACGCAATAAAACATTTTGAATGATTGGATAGTACATTAATTAGGGAAATATGTTTCATCACGCAATAAAACATTTTGAATGATTGGATAGTACATTAATTAGGGAAATATGTTTCATCAGCCTGGAGAAACAGATTTCAATACTTGAGATGGAAGAACTACAATAATTTATGTTTCTTATGTCCCAATGACGAGGTAGCTGAGAGGGCAAAAGCATGAACTAGACGAATAAAAATCACGTTCCTGAATAAAGCAGTGACTGTATACACCACACCCCTATATTAATGTGACATACACAGCTTTACGGAAAGGAGCACGTATAATACATGTATTGGAAACAAACCAGAAAAACTTCATCTCCTGTTGCATATTTCCCAGCATAGTTTTCCAACAGCTTCTCCAGAGCTGCAAATTTTGAACTTAAATTAAACAAACTGGATGCATTTAGCTTTGTGAAGCATCACCGTGGGAGCATCAGGAATTTTGGGAACCGATAACATGCGGCATCTACTGCTCTATGTATTACTCACTTTTGTGAAATTCAGTCACTTCACAGAAGCTTAGTTGAAGAGAACAAAACATCAAGTGTGACTTATAAAGTTGATATGCTTTTGATGAACGAGTGATCAAATATGTACTTATTGCTTCCATATTCAATCAAGATTGGTCAGTCTCCTAATTTACCTTTATAAAAAAGGAAACAGAAAGTTACCTGAGAATCCCTTTCGTAAATGATGGTTTGCCCAAGCCAGCGACTCATCCTGGCCAAGTTTTTCTTTTATATATTCCTAAAATTATCAAAAGGAACAGAGGAAAACAGAAGCAAACACAAGAATTACTTGCTACCTAAGTAGTAAACCATCATCGGATTCACATCAAGATCAACAGTCTATTTTCAAATAACAACATGAACTGCAGAAAAGCTAGTTACACTTACTATGACAGGTGATTTCTGATAACACTGTACATTTGCCGAAATAAGATTTGCTGCCTACAATGAATACGGTTTGCAGAAGTATGATCAGAACACACGACATAAATCATAGAAAACATAACATACAGCATTTGGTCTGGCTCATCAGGAAATTCCTGTAAAGTTCACAAAGAATATATAGAAGTACCTGGTGATTCACAGCCTTCCCCTGAATATCCTGGGGCAACAAGGGATGTTGCGGATACTTCTCTTCTAGATACTAGACACGACGACTTCAAACGTTACACATCAACAACAACAACAACCATCAAGAATCAAAATCAGCCCTTTTAGAGTTATTAAGAAACTTGCCAGTAATACAGCATAAGAGTCAGCAATCACAATGTCCCCATCAATAAGCACCGGTACACACACGAATGGATTGAGTTTAAAAACTCTATCCAAAACAAAAGTAAATTAACTCTAACTAAAGCTGCATAAGAGTTCCCATATAAACAAAGGTCAAAGTACAAACCAGGAGATTTGTGGTCTCCTTTGAGCAAGTTAACTGGTACGTACTCATAGTCCAATCCTGTAAAATTTAAGAACTATTGAAACAAAGTTCAAATCATGAACTGAAAAAGTTAGCTGAAACATGTTTGGAACATTAGCACCTTTGAGATTGAGGGCGATACGAACTCGGAAAGAGCAAGAACTCCTCCAGGAAGAATAAAGCTTCAATCTTTTGGATTCCACAGCAGGATTAGTTTCCTGTAAATGCAAAAGATTCAATTTTTTTTCATCAATTTCCGATATTATTACGTTTAAGACCAAATTGGAAGTCTCAAGGCTCTCACCATTTCTGTATTGATTCAAGATCAAAATCTGAACTCTGGGCAGTACTGTAATCAAATTAGAAGGTGATTGGAGTTTCTTTGGAACTTTTTGTAAGAACAAAAAATGGCTGTGTACGTGTCTCGCTATGCTTCAAAATATTCTGCTTCCACTGTAAAACTCTGTCTATCATCAGTCTGGTTCTGTCGTATATCTCTATGGCATGCCAAGTGTTCGCGAAATTGCCCAAACGAAATATTACTGATCTACTAGACATACGCACAAGCATAAACACAAACACGTGAGGCTCACATAAGGAACCATGTTTATGTAATTACTAATTAGTGTGTACATCAAGAATTTTAACTTGAGAGGTAAATTCACCGTAAGGTTTTTAGAATATTGTCATGTGGTAATTAGATTGTTTACGGGAGAGGATTATAAGATCATACGGTTATGAAATTCTTGTTTGAAAGAGATTGTTACATAGGAGTAATGTTGGTCTCATATGTTTGGTCTTGTTCAATCAATCACATATTATAGCTATTTAGGACAAATGTACCAGAAATAATCCAGATAGTGTAATGTAGCAGTACAAATTAAGATACTAGCTACATTGTAAAGAACAACTGATTATAAAGAAGAGGCACCGGATTTTATTAAACACTGTAGTTATACATATAGTGTGGATCATGGGAATAGCAGTATGAAGATTCTATTCATTATCAGTCTTATTCAGAAACACAACACGGTCCGGGCCAGAACAAGTGTGTTGAACGAGGAGTTAAACTGGTAAACAAAAGCCACTGCTGTCCCCCTGGAAATAGCAATGTCCGCTACAGCCAGGCTGAAGGAGGTAGCATTCTGCATCTATTGTGCAGGGCTTCAAGGCACAATTCAATGTTAACAGCTTCCTCGTCAATTGATGCACATCGCCACCAGCTTCAACTCTTCCCGGG